>CM064579.1:16937962-17120701 GCA_032716605.1 Paralithodes platypus | reverse complement strand
TTGGTAAGGCAGGATTAGGTGTATTGTGCCATACTGTTCTATCCCTGGCCCTGACAATAGACGGGGGTTTTAAAAAGCTTGAAATTTGCCTATGCCAGGTTGAAGTATCCTTCGTCTCCTCTTGCGACTTCTCAGCTCTGTAGTGCTGAGGCCTTCCGCCACCTGTGGACTCGCCGACGTGCCCTGGGGAAAGGCGTTTGGCGCCGGCGCCGACGAGGGCGGGCGTCCTGGGTCATTTGTTGCGGGGTTGTCAACTCCTTCTTCGTCAGTATCATCGTCAGAGGGAGGCCTTAGTCTTCGCCTTCTAGGCAAGCCTGCCCTGGAAGTTGAGGGGGGTAACAATGGGTGGAGACCTGGCGACAATAGGTGCAGAGGTTGTCCCTGGTGGCCCTGAGGTCCCTTTCCTCCCTTCCACAGAAGGAGAAATCCCGCCGTAGTGTTGCTAAGGTACTCCTCGTGGCAGGCCGGGTGATAGCAAGGCGACGTGGTGAGGGAGGGGGAGGGCGAGGGAGTTGGGGCGTCTTGGAGGAGGGGGGGTGGGTAGAGGCCGCTTTCGGGAGAGTTGCCATGTGGCATGTTAGTTTTCATATCATCTTCGATGTCATCATGTTCCAAATTGTCTTCAGATAACTCGTAATCGTCGTCACGTCAGCAGCGCCATCCCAGTCCTCCAGCAGTGTCGAGATGTCATCCTGTGATAAGCCCTTGCGAGCCATTGCGAAATCTGAAAATCAAAGAAAAAAAAAAATTGGGTATAAAAAATCATTGTGGAGGCATATGGCAACTCAGGCATCAGGCAACAGTAAGAACATGACGACACACACAACCTAGCCATCTTGTGTAAACGTGGTGAAAATCCTATATCTAATACAAAGGCGTATAATACATGATAACTAAAACTTTCCACAACTATGAAATGATAACTTACCAGGATTGGTGGGTCATCGGTGGCACAACAAAAAAGTTCAGGGGACTCAGCTGGAGCACCGCGTGGCACAGGTCTGTCTTGGAAGAGGGGCAAGGCGGGACTGAGGTACATCATGTCGCTCCAAGAATCTCATTCGACTATTGGCTCCAACGGTCAAGTGACACGCAAAAATGTAAAATGGGGCATATGGCCGGACCGTAAATGACCCAGCGAATCCCCCTCAGGGTTAAAATTGAGTGGTAAATCCTGTAAGTCCTTCAGTAAACTGGCATGGGTTGCCCATTTTACAGGGGATAGTCTGCTTGTGGCATTTTGTGTATGGCCACCCTCATTAAGGGGAGTAAGGCATCCGGGAATAGATAGATAGATAGATAGAATAATTTTTAGTTCATCTACAGATATGGCGGGAGACCATTATGTATATTTATCGAGCATCGGCTTATTAAATGTGTATCATGCAAATACAGCTGATTCTTTTACTAATAAGGTCTCCCCACCTTTACAACTTGACCCGGAAAGGGAGTATGAAATTTCGCTACTGGAGTTCTACCCCAAGAATTATTGTTGTATAGTCGAAAATAACAAAGATGCATTTATCGACATATTTTATCAAGTTCAGGGGGATATTATAACCGGGAACTATTTTTTTACATGCAGACCAAGAACTAACATGGAATCGGGGGATATACAGTATATTTGTGATATCATAAATACCGAGCTATGTCGGGATTTAACAGAATGGTGTTCACCAATTTTTGAATAAACACTTTCGTCATAATAAAGTTGTATATTGGGATCGTAAGACAAAAAACGTTGGCGTTGGTATTGATCGAGTGGATACGTGGGGTAATGGCATCTCTTCTGTGCTATCTGTTATTGACTTAAGCTTCAGTAAACGTATGGAAAGAATATTAGGATTCGACGCTGGGGTAAAATTCCATTGCTCGCTCACCGACAAGGATTCTCCCTCTTTAGCTCCAAAAATGGCAAGACTCGATGCTGGGGTAGACTTTGTCATTATATATTCGGATGTGATCGCCTCTACATGGGACGGGGGTCAGCTTGTTAATGTTTTAGATGTTTTTGCATGGAGTCGACGGGGGGTACTGGAGTGAATAAGACTATTTATAAGAAACTAAATCGTAATGTGATTGACTCTATTAGTTTAACAGTTAGAGATCAGCATGGTCGAAAGCTGACATTTGGGGGAAGGGACTGTAACATGTATTATGCATATTCGTCCAATATATAAAGCGAAGGTGCTAACTTTTACAGTTATCAGCCATGACGTACGCATTTCAAGTCCCTACTACGAGGGAATTTGATAGAATATTTACAGCGGTCATTCGCTAAAGGGGGAGGGTTGGAAGATATTAGCATTTTTATCCTGCTGCAGTTCGTGGGAGGAGAGGGGGTGGTATTTTGTCATTAATCGGGGGTCTAGCTAAACGTGTGGCGCCTTTCATAATTAAAACCATAGCTCCAGAAGCAGTAGATTTTGGGAGAAGAGTTCTCGGGGATGTAATGCAAGGGGAAAATGTAAGAGCGTCACTAAAAAGAGAATGGGCGAGCGCGTGCTACGTGGAGGGAAAAGAAAGAAAAAGGTTTCAGCTAGAGTAAAAAGAAGAGTGAAGCGAAAGAGATCAAGCTTGAATAAGTGTTATAAAAATTATATATTTGTATAGTTGTGTTTAGTTTGCCAGCAGCAATGACCGCAATAGCACCCGCAATCCAGGGTACTGGGAATGAAGTGCCTTTTAAGAAATATAATGCTAGTGTAAGCTCAGCATTCCTTCTATCCACCAGACCATGGATAGTGGAAAGCGCTATTGCAGGTCGTACTAAACTTGATATTCTCCCAGTAAATGTAGGGTATAATAACACCATATCCGACAATTACATAGAATTTCGAATTCCTGGGGTGACCGGTCAATTTGTAGATTTGTCAACATTAACGATTGACTTGGATATAGGCGTGGCTAAGGAGGATACCACTTCCGCCCTTGATGAAAATGATCATGTCGCGCTTTGCAATGGTATTTCCAATTCGCTGTTTCGAACGGCGAATTGTTATCTAAATGAGCAAATGGTAGAGGCGAATGTGTACTTTTCATACGCGTCTTTTCTTAAAATGGCTACCTCCATTTCACCACAGAAAATGGATACCCTGGGAAGAACCGCTTATTATCATAATGAAATGAAGGGTACTGGTATACCAGACATCTACTGCAGCATATTTCCAAAATGGCAACACGGACGAAGTTGAACGGTAGACGTTATCGAAAAGTCAAGGAGTATTTGTGACCGGTCCTCTTTTCTTAGACACTACTAAAATCGATCAGTATATTTTGGATGGGGTATCGTTGTGCATTAGATTAAAAATCAAGAGCCCTAACTGGGTGATTGGAACTGACCAACCCAACAACAAATTTAGATACGTTGTTAATTCTGCCAAATTATGGGTGGATCGCTTATTCCCTTACATGACTGCATTAGAGAGTTTAAATAACTCCTTGATGAGTAAGACCCTAGAGTACACATATACTCGAACGCTTTATAAGAGCTATGTTTTAGGTAAAAATCAGACGAGCCTTTCCGCGGAAGAGCCGTGGTCTCAAGTAATACCAGAAAAATTATTTATGATAATTCTTGATATGAATGCTATGAATGGTAATTATGTCAAGAACCCCCTATATCTAACTAATGGCAGCTTATCAAAGACAAGGAGTAACTATTAATGGAAGCACCAAATCCAATCTTAGATCTGAATTCACGGATAAATATTCGACTTTCTATTATAGCACGTTAGAATCTTTGGGACTCGATCACGAGCACACTATTGACTTAAGAGTTTCGCGCGCGGGCGAATGGTGGGAATATTTAATTTGGTGCATGAAATCGCTGACGAGGCTACCCCGATTAAAAAATCGGGGACGACTGGGATTATTGAAATTGATTCACAAAGACATATGAGAGCAAGGGTTAGAGCCTAAAAAAAAAAAATGCTTGGGAGATAGAGAATGGATTGAAAAATATATTGGGTGATAAAGCAGAGTTTTGGGGTGTTTTGCAGTCGAGAGCTTGCCAGATATAATTGAAAGAAGAGATAGCGTATTTGTTTGTATTTTATTGGTTGGGGAAAAGTCGGACATGATTGGTCATTGGCTAGCTCTTTATATGAATCATAACACACGGCAGATTGGATTTTTTGACAGTTACAATTTCAGACCTGGCGTCTATTCACAAACAATTGATTATATAATTAAATCCTTAAAGATTATAGACTATATTGTCTGCAGTTTAGACTACAGAGAATTCCACTTTTGTTTGCGGGGCTTATGTTATGGTCTTTTTGTATTTGATTAGTTGTAAGGGTTATTATAATTGGAGCATTGTCGTATTTTAATAAAAACTTTGAAAGGGTGGATCACTACCAGAATGATAAATGCATCATCAGAACATGCTATTACTATTTTCAAAAATGTCGCCTTGCTATAAGGAACCCCCCTTTTTCCTGCTTAGATAGGAAATGAAAGGGAATTATGTTCGAGCTTGGCTATGTCCGAGATAGGGACAATTGGAGGAGTGCAGAAAAAGTAAATACTCGCTGTAGTAGGTGATGGGTATGATTGTTATTAGCTGAATTACGAGAAGAAGGAACAAAAAAAAGGCGTTGTCAACTGAAAGGCGGGTATAGTTACCATGAATGCATAAATTATATATCCTATATAACGCTCGGGTGGGAGCGACGCCGTCATCATTATGCCGAAGATGGAAAGTCGGGGAGTTTCTAGACGATGGTGAGTGATATAGTCTATATATGATCGTAAAATATTTGGACACCGATGGCTGGAATTAATTATTAATATACTAGTAATGTTATAGGTGTGGTTGTGTCTTATATATTGTAACCCCCCTGACATAGGAAATGATCGAAGTGTTGAATATTGTAATGGTGATATAGGTATTTCTGAAATAGTTGATTATAATCGGACAATGTAATGAGAATTAATATTATGTGAAATCTGAATTATATTGAATAATTATAGGTATAAGTGGATATAAGTGTTATTGAGTTAATTCATATGTTAAATAGGATGCAAGAGTGTGGGGACACTCCGGAATAAAGGTTATATTGACGTAATTGCCTACGGGATACATATTGCATGTTTTAAGATAGGTGACATATATATTATAAGGACAGGGACATTGAGATCAAATTAATGTAAAGCCTTGGTCCTTACGATTAGACATATTGAGGGCTCGGTAAAGTTTGTAATTTATTGGCGGAGATAGTGATGTGCACTTGCATCGAAGTCGAAGTGAGTCAAGATGCCTGAATAACGGGTATCCAAATAGGTGGTAACAGGAACTTAAGAGTTCCAACGTACAAACTATATTGGGTCAACGATATTATTCAATCCGTGGATTGAACTAATTTTGACCCGAACAGAGAATCAATTGCTATGGGGATTACGGCTACCATAGGAGTATGTTAAATAAAAACGCAAACTTCTAAACAACTGTCGAATAATTCCCACCCTAGTAGAACATTGTATTTAAGTTTAAGTACAACAATTATTATTATCATAATTATTATCATTATTATTATTATTATTATTATTATTATTATTATTATTGTTTTGTATTTTTTGTATTTTTTTTATTTTTGTTGTGCGTGTATGGGACAGAAGTGCTTGTTTAGTATAGTGAAATGTATAGGTGGAGCGGGTGTTTGTGGGAGCTAGCATATTATTCTAAGCCCAGGGTTCAGGTGAAACGTTGGTAAATGGTGCCTAGCGGAGCGAGCATTTTGCAGAGGGGAAAACAACAAATTAAAGGTGAATATTCTAGTAAGCCAGCTTTAATATACTCTTCTAAAATCATCATGAAATAGCATTGTTTTGTCCATTTTCTCACTTCCAAAGACATAATTTGAACGTTGAACCATAATTTGAACGTTGAACCATAATTTTAGCTATAAATATAGGCATACCCATATATGTACACAGAACAATTTTCAGTGGGCGGTGGCTACCAATTTTTCGTGGCGCCAATAGAAAGTGGAGAGGGATGCTACAGACAGGCAGTTTCATCATCGATATCGAGGAGGTAGCATGTGTCATCGCTGTGCTCCTCAAAAAAAAAAAAAAAATATATATATATATATATATATATATATATATATATATATATATATATATATAATATATATATATATATATATATATATATATATATATATATATATATATATAATTATATATATATATATATATATATAAAGGAAGACATATCAGAAAGTATTGAATGTACAGTTGCCCACATAAGTTTTCTTACTCGTCGTGATCTTATTGATGAATGAAAAATTGGTATGAATGAATTGCAAGTGGTTTGTTTTAAGGGAGCCCACCTCGCTTTTTTTTATCTTTCTCTCCCTCTCGTTGGCTTGTATCTATTCGGCCCCATTCAGCCTCCTGTTTTAAAACGTTTACCCCCATCCAGGTGTCAATATTTTCCTGGCGAGCGGTTAGCGAGCCAGCATATATACATTTTTGTTTTGACAGCAAGCTAAATTTGTACATTTTTCGATAGAAAAATGTCTCCGTCGAAGCCGGATTTCTCCATACAATGCTGGCTCGCAATCACTCGCCAGGAAGAAATCGACACATGGGTGGGGATAAACGTCTTAAAACAGTTGGCTGAATGGGCCGAATGGATACAAGCCAGGGAAAGAGAGAAAATGAGAGAAAGATAAAACCAACCGGTGACCCCCCTTATGATGGTACCCAGAGAAGTTTACAAGTTATTTATATATTACTTGTGCTTCCTTTGATGACCTGCCATGACTGCAATTAAACCTTCAGATTCACGTCTGAGCACAAACATGAAGAAGTGTGCACAAAGAGAAGAAAAATCTTGCAGTTACTTTAGGGTGAGAATTGAAAAACACAACACATTGCACAAGAATATTAATTAGAAAACGTGATCATAAATAAACATTTCATAATAGAATGAAACATTGTATCATTGCAAGTGTAAGGATGTAACACTTAAATGAACTTTATATCACACCTTCCTCAAATATTAAAGACAATTTCATCATGATTTGCTTCTCTGAAAATAATGAGATTAGTGGCTAATATATAGATATATAACTTCGCCTCTTGAAGCAGTTTCACAGCAATATAGCACAATATAAGTTTTGAGCTAAGGTATAATGTAATTCGAATTTTTTATTACAGTACTCGTTAAGTTCAAGTATGCATTGTATAATATTACATAAGATATATTGGTTATACAAATATACAGGTATTGTTTTGTTTCATATTCTTATTTCTTTGCATGTTCGTTAAAATTATCTGGATTTTTGGAATTTAGTGCATTCTTGTAATACATATTACATTACTGAATAAATTACTGATGTAATCACTTTGTTTCAATAAACGTCTACCTCTCCCAGTCTTCTCTTTGGTCAAAGGTCATACACTACCTTGTTTTTTATTTGTTTCCATCTATCTATCTACCTATCTATTGCCTGACGCCGTGATCCCCGAAGGGGTGACCACGAACGAAGCGCCCCCATGCACCTCTGTCCCCAGTCAGTCGACGCCCCTCCCCCCAACCAGCACCGCCTTCGTTCATGTACTTCCTCACTCCATCCTTCCACCTCTCATTCGGTCTACCTCTCCCTCTCTGTCCCTCCACCTCGCTCTCGTACACCCTCTTAGTCATTCTCTCGCTTTCCATACGTTCCATATGGCCGAACCATCTCAAGTTGTTCCTTTTCACACTTTCCAGCACATCTATCTCCACACCACACCTCCTTCTTACTGACGGTAAATTGCTCTCTCACCATCCTGATTACTCGGCTATTCTCAAGATTTTGTAGCGAAATATGTTGCTAATTGCGGAAACTTGGCAATAATATGACGCAGAGACATAGCAGTATCATATTATTCCATTAACCAATTGAGTACCAGCGACGTGTGTTATCATTCATTCTAGTTATATATAGACGATATTATGCTGCTTAGGAAGGATCTGTGGTAGTTTTGTTGTTGTTGCTGTTCCTCAGGCTGTCTGGCCGAACAGCCCCAAGGTCCCGAGCAAGGCCAAGGCCATAAGCGAGCACCTCCACAAAACCCTCCCTGCTTACCACTAATAAAGCCCGGGTGACCGAAGCCAATCAAAGGCGGGGAGCTGAGGAGGGTGCGGAAATGCCGGGGAAACCAAAGCCCCACCCATGGCCCTGTGCCCATCAGCAATTATGAAGGGAAAGTTGAGGGGCAAAGGAAAAATGTGACGTTTTGGCTCCCAATCTGTCAATCTCTAGGTTGGCAGTAGGGAGGTCGATCCAGGGAAGAGACGCCGTCACTTGAGATCTAGAAAATATATAAGTAAAAGGAACAGTCAGAGTAAGCTATGGGTATGGCAGAGATCGCTCAACTCTCATTCTGATAGACCAGCCCATCACCACATGACTAGAACCCAATCCTCTCAGCATCAGCTAGGAAAGGCCCTAGAAAGCCGCCTTTGGCGGGGGGATAGCTCCCCTATTTCAACTCCTTTCGGGGTTGGCACCCGCCTTTTGTGGTAATTAAAAGGGTTGGTTGAGATAGTTTGAAGCCTTATTATTGCTTGAGGTCCTTCCTAAGTTGAATAATATCGCCTAATAGTCTCCAGAATGTAATGAAAAGGACATCACCGGTACTGTACGGGTTAAGAATAGAGAAATCAACTGTCACACACTTCAGCCTACAGTTTATCCTTCACATTATTGTCGCTGTACTCTTTTTAACTGGAAGACATACAGGGGTAACAGGGCTGGACGTTTCTCTATTTAACTTATTTATATTTCACAGTCAGACAAATTTATCGTAGACCGTTAACAATACCAGTCCGTCCACCACAGTCACCACCACAAAGTGGACCGTGTGCAGCATACCATATGAATTAACGCAATCCATCAACAGTCACCAGTGGTGAGCCACCCTGGCGTGGCGGCTGAAATGGACCCACTCACCAAAGTTTGTGGCTGCTACCAAGGCTGGCACTAACAATTCTCCCTACCAATAAAGGCCTACAGTGGCCGATAGAGGTGCTGAACGCAATGTTTACCGAGGTGAATTGTGGGAAATTGGTGACATCATGGACCTATCCACCCTTCCTCTCCTTCAACAATTCTTTATTATAATCAGTTAGTTGAAATTTCTGTAGAGGACACATACTTTGGTCTATGCATACTGTTGTTTTATATATTTTAAAATCACCCATATTCATAAATAACATATATTTACAATACTAAGTCAGCAAGTATTTTTGCGTCTATTTTGTTATGATAATTAATCAGCTTATAATTATGTTTGTACTCATTATCAGATGTATATGGAATTTCCCTTTATTACTATACTATATAGGCTAAGCATTTAGTGTAGTCATATACTGTAAAGCAAAAACATGTAGAATCACAAAAAATCGAGATGAACCGTGTATATCCTAGGTATTGGGTATTGTTGATGTCGACATTCGTAGCTCTGGAGCTACTTCGGAAGCGTCCACCAGAGGTCTCCGGTGAATTCTTGGTAGGGTCTATTGGCTCGTGTACGGGCTTCCATAGAAACATGTGTGTTTTATTTCTCGCCATGAAAAATTGGCAGCCACCGTCCACTGAAAATTGGCCCGTGTGCGGGGGACCAAACTAATGAAGACTGAAGAGAATGGACTCATTATTTATCCTCGCTGTACTGTATGTATGTGTGTATCTGCGTGTGTGTGTGTGTGTGTGTGTGTGTGTGTGTGTTTATTCGCAGAAATCCACGGTGTTCTCATCATTTTGCCTGCCCTTCGTTCACCTCCCCCTCATCACCTCTATGGTACCCTTGCCCTTCTCTTTCCCAGGGGTGTACAGTATATTACTTCATGTACAGCTACTGACAAATGTTCGTGAGCTATTGCTACTTTCTTTATGCATATAATATATGCTTTTATATTGATGGTCAGATGAAATCACCTAAGTGGCACGAAAGGTTTTAATAATGGCAAAGCCATGTGTCTACAAATCTTAAAGTCGATAGACGAATGGAGCGAACATCTTAAAAATTAAAAACCACTGAGACTAAACATGAGGGAGAGGGGGGTCTAGAAAAACGACCTACCTCCCCTCAAGATGCTGAATAATGAAGTGAGAGGCGAGAAGTTGATGAACGTTTATATTACACTACACACCTACCGTCACCTTTACGGCGCCCTGTCTCCTTACCTGGGCGCCTTAACATTGTTTTGATTATCTTTCTCTCCTTTTCTATCTTGCTCTGACTTGTATCCATTTGCCCCCAATCAGCCAACTGTTTTAAGATGCTTATCCCCATCCAGGTGCCGATTTGTTCCTGGCGAGCGATAGCGAGCCAGCATTGTATGGAGAAATCCGGCATCGCCGGAGAAATTTTATACTGGCTACTAATACTCGTTTTTATTCAGATTAAGAATGGCCTATAGCAATTAATACATTTAGAACTCTCTTAATTGACCCTTTTTACTACCACAGACCGTTTGTTTGGTCTATTAATTAATTTATTCATATGTTTTTTTAGTTTCCTCCCTAGACCTCCATCAAGCTTAGAAAAACACCCCCTAGACTCCCCTTCAAGATAAATTTGTACATTTTTCGGTAGAAAAATTTCCTGGCCGAAGGCCAGTGCCTATTAATATTGCAGGCTCGCTATCGCTCGCCAGGAAATAATCGACACCTAAATGGTACGAAAGGTCTTAAAATTGACAACGAAATGGGGCGGAAGGTATTAAAATCGCCAAACTAATGGGCCGAACGTCTTATAATCTCAAAACTAGTGGGGCTAAACATTAGGGAGAAGGGGGTCCAGCAGGGGTTGAGAAGGACCTGTTACTAGGAGGGTCTATGGAGATCGTATTTATCTATTTGACTCGTAGAGGTATATTTTAAGCTAAAGAAAATCGTCTACTGGAAACCAGAATAGGACGAACATTACGTAATGGTGGTGAAGGGGTTAAGGACAGCTTTGTTTTCTCCGGACAACCTTCTCCCTCATGCTTAGCCCCATTAGTTTGGTGATTTTATGACCTTTTGTGCCATTTAGGTGTCAATTTTTTTCCTGGCAAGTGATAATGAACATGTAATTTAGAAGGAACCGACCTTTGGACGGGACATTTTTCTATTGATAAATTTACTACCTGTAATTTATCTGGAAGTGGGTCTTAAGGGGCATTGATAAATTTACTACCGGTAATTTATCTGGAAGTGGGTCTTAAGGGGCATTGATAAATTTACTACCGGTAATTTATCTGGAAGTGGGTCTTAAGGGGCATGGATAAATTTACTACCGGTAATTTATCTGGAAGTGGGTCTTAAGGGGCATTGATAAATTTACTACCGGTAATTTATCTGGAAGTGGGTCTTAAGGGGCATTGATAAATTTACTACCGGTAATTTATCTGGAAGTGGGTCTTAAGGGGCATGGATAAATTTACTACCGGTAATTTATCTGGAAGTGGGTCTTAAGGGGCATGGATAAATTTACTACCGGTAATTTATCTGGAAGTGGGTCTTAAGGGCATTGATAAATTTACTACCGGTAATTTATCTGGAAGTTGGTCTTAAGGGGCATGGATAAATTTACTACCGGTAATTTATCTGGAAGTGGGTCTTAAGGGGCATGGATAAATTTACTACCGGTAATTTATCTGGAAGTGGGTCTTAAGGGGCATTGATAAATTTACTACCGGTAATTTATCTGGAAGTGGGTCTTAAGGGGCATTGATAAATTTACTACCGGTAATTTATCTGGAAGTGGGTCTTAAGGGGCATTGATAAATTTACTACCGGTAATTTATCTGGAAGTGGGTCTTAAGGGGCATTGATAAATTTACTACCGGTAATTTATCTGGAAGTGGGTCTCAAGGGGCATGGATAAATTTACTACCGGTAATTTATCTGGAAGTGGGTCTTAAGGGGCATTAATAAATTTACTACCGGTAATTTATCTGGAAGTGGGTCTTAAGGGGCATTGATAAATTTACTACCGGTAATTTATCTGGAAGTGGGTCTTAAGGGGCATTTTTAAAAGTTTGATGAAGGTTTTGTGAGGAAAAGTTAAAATAATAAATAAACAAGTAAATTAAAAAAATCAATACAAATAATACGAAATTTACCCTGACCGCTGATTGATCTCACTTTCTCCTCACGAGCCGAGTCATAAGTCAATACTCCCTCTACTAAAGTACAGCAGGTAAGTTAACCTATTGTGCATTTTTTGATAAAAGCACCAATTTTGGCACAGAGGTAGACCAATATATTATGAACAAATTTGGATGTGGAGCCATCGCCCAACTGCCCCCTGGCGGCCGTGGTGGCCATTTTCCAAAATGGCCGCCAGCAGACACCCAAAAGACACACAGAAGTTAGATAATGTTTGCTGCTGAAGGTTTTAGTGAATGTTTATTAAATGTTTTGAATCAACACATGCCAGATAGCTCTTAGTCACATTTTGGGAGATGCTGCTGATATTAATTAACATATTTAGGCTAATTGCAGATGAAATGGCGACAAGGAAACCCATGATCAGGCATCAAATGCTGACATTCCTTGTGAATAGGCTAGATTAATTTAAGTTGTGGAAATGTTTTCTGACCTTCTTCCTCTGTCTGTCAATAGCTATTCATGGACACTGCCCACGCCAATTAAGATGCCAATTAACAACATTATTAACACAATTATGCTAATTACATCGATAATACAACAACAATAACAGAACCAGATAGTGATAATTATGGTGGCTTGCTCTCATCAGATCAATCCTGGGCAAGTCAAATGTTATACTTCTGTGGTCAATGGACACTACTACATTTAATTATCATGTTAATTAACACATAATCTGCTAAATGCAATATGCAGATAAGTTCACTGTTTTACAGTACCTGTGTACTGTCTGGAACAGTTCAGAATCTTCATCTTAAGTTTGCGAGTTCAGTTCAGAGAGCACTCCCCGTCGCAAGCACACAGTGGTGTGCATTCCAGATTGGCCTTCTTGCACTTGCACTTCTTGATGCAGCCCTTCTGGCATTTGCAGGAGACAAGCTCCCGGCAGACCTTGGATGCCTCGGGGAGCGTTGTCCAGAGAGGTTCGTACATGTCGCTGGTCTTGATCCAACCCCAGTCGGTTGGTGATGGCAATGTTGGTGCAGGAACCAGGGCCTGACCCCAGACATGTCCGCCCTGGTATATTGCTCGTCGGACGTGCTGCTTCAGGACTGCACTTGTCGGTGGGATCAGCTGGACATTGCTCTTCTTTGTAAACAGTTTGCGGCGTGCCTTGTCGATATCGGTTGCAGTGCTTGTTCTGTCGTAAAGCAGGATGACGAACCTCTCGATGGTGTGCATGGCATCTTCATCAATATGATCCGGTGCAGTGGAGAGGTCAGTGAGTGTCTGGGTCAGCTGAGGTAGAGCTGTCCACACTGCCCATGCATGCTGTCCTCTTGCCATGTCCGGCGAAGCAGGAGACCGTGTCGCAGCCCGTCAAAGTATGAAACATCGGTAGTGCCTGTGCTTTCTCAGGGCCCAGAGCCTGCGCCATCTCATGGGCTGCCAAGAACCGGAAAGCCTTGCCCGTGCCGAAGGACACCCACACTTCGGCTTCCTCCTCCAGGGTGCGTGCCAGAGCCACTGCCAGGACAACAACGTCAGTGTCAACTGTGCGGATGAGGATCTTCTTATGGACATTGTGAGCAGTGTGGGTGGCATGCAACATCATGCGGCTGTCGGATTCTTCGTGGTTGCAAGGAGCCAGGGCTGCAGTATCTAGGAGCGGTGGCTTGCTCAAGACATCATCTCCTTCAGTGATGACCAGCTCCTTGTCTGCAAGCTGGAATGAGTCGTGGAGGACGCCAGAGAGGAAGCTGAACAGCTCTGTCTTGTTCTCGTCGACTCTGAGGAAACTGGCCCAGTTCCCGGGGATCGTTGCACCACCCACCACCCGTCTTCTCACCCCTTTTCCACACTTGGCTCTTGCTGTATCCTTCAACGAGTCTGTATTGTAGCGGTCCCACACCAGGTCCAGTCGCGTGGCTTGATGGAGTTTTGAGAGTATGTAGGGCACAAAGACCTGCTGTGCATACTCGTTGAATCTTTTTGCTGTAGCTGGTTTCAGCATCTGGATGATGACCGCTCCATCTAGCACAATGCAGCTGGTTGGAGGAACCTCAGACTTGGGCTGACTGAGGTCTTCTAGACAAGCGAGAAGATCACTATTGACACCCAGCCGGATGCCACCGCCATCTGATAGTGCAGGGGGGCAGGCTTGGTTTTCATGTTGGAAGAATTCCTCTAGATTCCCATCCCGGTTCTGGCACCCGATATACAGACGAGAGAACAGGTCCACGTCATTCTTCAGGGATTTCATCTGCTGCTTGCCCTTTTCCGGAGGTTTTGAAGCAGGCTGACCGAAGATTTTCAGCTTGTTTCTGTGGATGGCATATCCTATGGGTTTTGTTCTCTACACCAGGCGTTCTCTGACGAAGTTGTCAAACTGCAGCTGACCCACTTCGTGTGCATGACGGAGGACGTCTACAGCTCCAGGTGGCGCGATCTCCTTGGTGTCGAGTACCAGCAGATCTTGACTCTCCTCTTCAAATGGATTCCCGAAGTCTTCCATCACGTTGGCCATCGACTGTACATCTTTCAGGAAAGCAGCCTGCACACTTGCTGACTGGTCATGGTGCCTTGTGTCTTGTGGTCTGTTCCCCGGGTCAGTTTTATCGTGGAACTGTTCGATGAGCGTGGCAACCTCTGGTCCTGCCACCATCCACCGTCGTAGAGTGCTGGGGTTGTCAGTCAGGCCCACTGCACCTCCGTCTCCTTTGATGGCAGCATTGTTCTGCTCGTGGGCCTGATCGACGGGTATGACGGAGAACGACATGTTCGTCTTCTGGACGGTGAAGTTCCCAGCTCGTAATTCCTGGGCTATTTCAGGGTGTGTCGTCGGCAGTTCCACCATGTCTCGCAGATGCACAGGAATCCAGCGTGCGTAGTTGGTGTGATCCAGGGTATGGAACCACACTGCTAGTTCTCTCAGGGCATCTACGTACATCGCAAACGACGCTTGGCGCAGAGATTGCACGTACACCAGGACCGTCACCTCCAGTTGCAGGACAGTTGCCCAGTAGTCGAACTGGGGGCAGGTCTCTGCTTTTTGCTGGCACCAATCGTCGAACTCCAGCTGCTCGTTGCGTGCATCACCCAGCTGGTCAATGTAGTGGTTGTAGGCGTGCTGCTGCAGGGTGAAGAGTGCTGCTGCTGTCACTTGATGAGCCCTTCTGGTTCGACTGACATGGGATGCCCACAGGAATGAGTCCGCTGTTCCGGCACTGGTGATCTCTGCCTGAACCAGTGCTTGCACCCATCCGCTCCCTTGCAGCCAGTCACCAAGGGTCTTCAGTGCTGCCATCTCGAGATGAAGACCGCCGAAGAGGACGACAAACTTCTCTTCACCATACTCCTGTGGCCACTTCCACTGGATTTGCTTTGCCAAAGCAAACAGCAGCTGGTCGAATGTGACCACTGGAGTCTGGCCAGGGTTGAGATGTTCCACTGCAATCCTGACCACATCCATGGAGTGCTTGATCATAGCCACGGTGTGGGCGCTCTCCAGGAAGAGTGGGAGCAGTGCGGTGGGACAGATGGCCCGACTGGCTGGCATGTCCTGCTGGCTTGCGTGGTATGCAGCCCATGAAGTGTTCTCCACTGGAGAAGTTTCTTGTAGGGCGACTTGGGTGTGTTTTAGCCAGAGATGCTCTCTTTCAGCATGTTGCTTGAGGCCGCTG
This sequence comes from Paralithodes platypus, assembly GCA_032716605.1. NCBI lineage: Eukaryota > Metazoa > Arthropoda > Malacostraca > Decapoda > Lithodidae > Paralithodes > Paralithodes platypus. The sequence continues at coordinate 17,104,917 of CM064579.1, read as the reverse complement.
TTGCTGCTCAGGGATGTCACGCTGGTAGCCAGCACGGGGGTGTTCTTGATGCTGCTGACGCATGGGACATCTGTATAGTAGTGCGGCAAACGGTCAACTGTTTTGAGGCCTCTTTCGCTCGGCCCTCCGAGGATGATGATGCTGCGGTCAATGCCGGCCCCAGGGGCCGCAGGGTGTTGCATGAGGGAAATAGCAGTCCCATGGAATGACTGTTTTGCTGTGGTGGAACTTAGGTTGTGGTCGATATTGTCTACCGCGGAAGTCGTGAAGACTCTGGGAGGGCAGACTACTTGCTCCTGGTGGTAGAGGCGGCAGGCACTGTTCCCCAGCTGTGTGGAAAGGGACAGGACCCGATCATAGGAGATAGAAATCCCCATGTGTGCCAGCCTGTCGACGAGCTCCCTCTTGCGCGTGTGTGCATGTAGCATTAGGCCGATGTAGGTTGGAACTGGCGTCTCCTGCGTGGTGGCGTGCCTGACTGGGCGAGGGTTACTGCCTGTGGCGGCCCGTCGGTGCATTACGCTGTTGAACTTGAGGAGCTGGGCGATGCTCAGTGCTGCTGGTGTTGTGCTTTCATCCTGGTGCTTGATACTGGGACCTTCCAAGATCATAGTGACCAAGGCAAGCAGCATGGGTGGCACGGAGTCCTGTTGGCATCCTGCAGGAAACCCGTTGAACACCTTGGCATCTCCGATGATGTGGCGTCTCACAATTTGGGCAGCACGCGCCAGGTGGACAGCATCAAGGTCTCTGTCCAGTTCACAAGCCTTTGCCAAGGCATCGCCGAGGGCTTCATTGAATGCAAGCAGGACATCGCGCCCCTGGTGCTGTGCACACATGTTAGGACAGTGAGCAAGCAGTCTCTGCTTAAGACGGGTCGTGTGCACCCTGTCCTCATGCTTGACTTCCAGCTTTTCCATCCTTGACGTGAATAACTGCGCCAGGTCAGCAAGTTTGAAGACCGGAGACATCTCGTCATCCATGTGAGCTTCTTCAATAAACACCACCAGCTCTGCGAAAGCAAGTCCTGCTATTGCGTGTTCATCGTCTGTACCTTTGCCCGCCATTTCCTTAATCTTCCGTGCGCGATTGTACAAGTTCAGGAGACAATTTCGGTGGTACTTGGCCTCCTGTGCAACCATGTCCCCAGCGTTCAGTTGCGTCAGGAGGTCCATGTCGTCCAGAATCAGTGCGCACGACCTGACACGCGAGTCCAGTTGGAATGTCGCAGCTTCATGAAGACCAGCACTACCAGGAGCTTCTCCGCAGAAGAAGCATTTCACTTCTTGGTGTTTCGTCTCAGTACTTGATGGTCGTGACAGATATCGAGTTCGCTTGCGGGCAACAACTTCCTCTTCTTCGTCGGCGCCTATTTTCAGGTGCCTCTTCTCAGCTCTGTCTAACTTGGTCTTGTTATACCTCAGCCTGTAGGTCTTGTGGTATCGTGCATTGTTGGCGCTCAATGCTGCTTCAACGCCAATGCCTTCATCTAATCGGCTCAACAGAAAAGAGTTGGGGAGCAATCCAAGCTCATTGAACCTTCTCAGATGTCCAGCGAGAATGCTGTAGCTGTTCCCCTTGTCTTGGCGTGTATTCTGGGATGGACTTGTCAGCGACTCTGGCGTCATTTCTTGGCATATGAAGCATAATGACCAGTCTGTCTCTGTTGCTGGCTGGGCAGAGGTAGACGGAGCTGCTTCTGCACCACGAGGCTCAACGAGTTTGAAGCTCTTCGACATTGTTCTGGAAATTGAAAATGACAAAGTTGTATGAAAGGAGCACTCAGCATCCAAGTGAATTAGGACATGTTCATTTGAGAGATGTTTGTCATGGTTGTTATGCTAATCTATGAATAATTCAATAAATCGATAATAAGATAAGATTCTAAAAACACATGGGCACCTTTCTTTGTTGTTAAATGCTACCCTACATTAGCCACAACACGCAACCTAATTGTTGCACAACATTGCAGATTCAAAACAATCATTTCATCCTGCACATTTACTCAGTACATCTCATTCACCTATGGATAAGTCTTCCTCGGCAGCCACATGGCGGCCATTTTGGAAAATGGCCGCCACGGCCGCCAGGGGGCAGTTGGGCGATGGCTCCACATCCAAATTTGTTCATAATATATTGGTCTACCTCTGTGCCAAAATTGGTGCTTTTATAAAAAAATGCACAATAGGTTTGAATATCTTAGGTAAACCGCCCCACTTTTTTACGATATTGCACATTTGACGAGCCGCCGGTGGAAAGTGTGTGTGTGGAAGTGGGTTTGGTTGTTTGCCTAGCTACATGTGATCGTGTCTGTATGTATGCAGGAATATTATATATATATACTGTATTTTTTTTTCTTCTATATTCCAACTAGGCTACTCCCTCTCGGGCATAGGCTGATAGCCTTTACACTCTACCGCTGAACACGGTGAGGCCCATGAGGTCTTGCTCCAGTCTAGGGAATGAGACATGCGAAGCTTCACAGCTCGAAGCAACTCCATCTCTGAAGCTGCTCCGCCTCTGTGCTTCACAGTCTCATCCCCCAGGCTCGGACCCTCACTCTCAGAACGCCACCTATTGAGCAATTAACTGATTAGGCATTGCCCCCCTGTAGCATATTTTTTAATATGGGAATATTCATACAATGCTATTTAATCAGGGAACAATGAGGGTATTTATTTGGCATTTCGGTGTGCTGTGGTAATGCACTGAAACTAGGTACAGCACAAATTCCATCCCAATAATATCTTCCCATTGACATATTGGGATTCGAACCCGGGTCCATTGGATTACTAGTCCACTAAAATTCATGTTTATTCGTCGATCCGTTCAAGTAATAATTATCTTATATGTGTTGCATTCAATGTTGTATAATGACCACACAGTTAATTAAGGAGTGAAGAGCGGGACATGGGAGAGGCATATCGCGGTGGTATAGTCCGTTCATTTTAAGTTGGGCAGAAATCGTAACCTCTAAACTCTGTAACTCAAAAAAGGGCTAGAGCAAATGAGCGGTCAATTCATACACAGATTCCCTAGCTAAGTAGTCCTATTTGGTAGAAATATTAGCTCGATTACTCTAGTCTTTTTTGAGTTACAGAGGTTAGGGGTTACGATTTCTGCCCAACCTAGAATTAACGGATTTAAGGGGGGATGGGCCGGTTTTCTGGACCACTTTCTCCCTCATGTGTAGCCCCATTAGTTTTCAGATGTTAAGGTGCTTGCCCCATTAGTTAGTGGATTTTAAGACCTTTCGCACCATTTCTTTGTCAATATATAGACCTTTCGTGCTATTTAGGTGTCGATTTTTTCCCTGGCGAACGGTAGTGAGCCTGACACGTTGGAAGAACCGGCCTTCGGCCGGGAAAATTTTCTACCGAAAAATTTACAAATTAATCTAGAAGGGGGATCTAATAGATGTTTTTTTTTTATTTGATAGAGGTCTAGGGAGGAAACTAGAAAAATAATGAATACATGCAAAAATCGCCCAAAAAGTGAACCATCTCCCCTTAACCCGGCAAGCGCGATAGGCCTCACGGAAGGCTTCCTATAGGGAACGCGATAGGCCTCACGGAAGCATGACCATAAAAAAAAGCCTTCCAAAAAAAAAAAGGGCCTATCAAAACAAAGGATTTTGTCTCTAGGTGAGATAATTCCCCTCTAGTACTCATCCATGTGTTTCTCACCTCTCCCCTCCTTCCCCACCTTATTCCCCCCTCCCTCCCCTCCTCAATTATCACCTATTTTTCCTCTTATTATCATCATTTATCGGTTATTTTTCTTTCCCGCGATAATGTAGCACAAGTGGGTTGCATAAAAGATCGTTATGCAACACCCAGACACCGGCACACACCGCCCCGCTCGTCTAAGTTGACTCCCAGACAGCGAGAGGGGAGGTCTGCCTGTGGCTCTCGCTCGCCTGAGATTTTGACCGCGTGGCCAATATCTTCGTTTTTCACCACCCAAATGCTTTTCCCACTTATTTTAGCACTCTTGAAGGTTCATATATACATCTTATATGTAAAATAAAAGCATACCGAAAACAAATAATGCTTTATATTGTAAATATAACTAATTCTGTCAGAATCCAGGGCTAGAAATGCACAAATAACTACCCTAGCACCTAGGTCTATATTGCGCTTGTCAGGTTAAAGTAGAGTTTCAAGGAAGGGGGCCGCTAATTAATATAAGAAGCAGATTCGGCTCACTACACTTATACTATTGTCGGTTTATTTCCAGCTGACGGTAAATTGATTCTCTTAGCAACTGATATCTCGGTACTTCATAGACAAATACTAAACTATAAATGTCAGGTTTTCATATTTAGCAAAATGTTTCACTAAAAGATCGTCGATATAGATGTATAATCAAGATGGGAACATGAATACTTACCGTCAGCAGAATTTGTTTAGTATATATATTATAGAATACATAGATTACAGACAAACTAATTACCTTTGTAAGTAAGAACATTATTTTGAAAGTCTATCAATGCTAACACCTGGCTCCTTTGTGTTAATATTTATCAATTCTATATTCAAAACAACCAATGTGCAAACAATGTGCAGTAGAGTGAGGGAAGGTTTGTTTGTTCTAGACTCCCTTCTCCCTCCAAACCACTGACATTGCTATTCAATAAATCATTGCAGTCTGGAACTATGCCTGATCAGTGGAAGCTAGCCAACGTAACACCGATTTAAAAAATGCAGCAAATCCCGACCCAGTAACTATCGTCCAATTAGCTTAACCTCAGTTGTATGTAAAATACTAGAAACACTCAAAAGGGACAGACTCGTAAATAATTTAGAGGAAAATAACATACTTAAAGATACTCAACACGGCCTTCGTAACAAACGTGCCTGTTTAACAAACCTCTTAGACTTCTTCCACGATATCCTCAACCTCTATGATGATAGTAAAGCTGTAGATATTTTATACCGTGATTTTCAAAAGGCCTTTGACAAAGTTCCCCACAAACGTTTACTGCTAAAACTAAAACGGTGTGTTGAAATGGATACACAATTGGCTCAGCGACAAAAAGCAAGGAGCAGTCATAAACGGTAAGGCATCTAAATGGACCAATGTAAGTAGCGGGGTACCCCAGGGATCGGTACTAGGACCAATTATCTTTATAATATACATCAACGACATAGATGAGGGTCTCACCTGTACAATCTCAAAATTTGCTGACGATACAAAAGTTGCAAATAGCGTACTAACAAAAGAACAAGTTGACGATATGCAAGACAATCTAGATAAGTTGTCATGTTGGGCCCAAACTTGGCAAATGAGTTTCAATGCGGATAAATGTAAAGTACTACATATTGGATACCAAAATGAGAAAGCAAACTATTCGATGAATGGCACTCAGCTTAAGAATGTAAACAGAGAAACCGATCTGGGAGTAACAATATCGAGTAACCTAAACCCGAGTCATCAACAATTTTCAGAAGTTGTTAAGAAAGCAAACAAAATAATTGGCTTTATAGGCAGGTCATCTGAGCATAAATCCCAAAAATTATCCTAACCCTTTACAATTCCTTTGTCCGCCCTCTTCTGGAATACTGCGTTCAATCCTGATGCCCTTATTACCAAAAAGATATAGACAAGCTAGAACGAGTTCAACGTACCTATTATAAATTATACCTAGCCTAAAGAACAAACAATACAAGGAGCGTCTATATAGAAGTAAATATATTTCCTTTAACCCAGCGCAGATTAAGAGGAGACTTAATTCAAGTGTTCAAAATCATCAAAGGCATCGACAATATGAACTGTAGTAAGTACTTCACTATCGACCAATCTAATTACACGCGGGGAAACGGTTGCAAAATTATTGGTAAATCTATTAACTCACACGAATCTAAGAAATTCTTTTTCAATCGAGTTGTCAACTTGTGGAATGAGCTTCCCTGATACGTTATAGACTGCAGCACAGTTGATTCATTTAAACTTCGCCTAGACAGATATCTCGCATTAAACCCGCGACTGACTGCGTTTGTAAATTAATAACTTTATTTTATCCCCCACTCAGTTACTAACCAATCTGTCCCCTACTAACTTCCTAATCCTGCCACGGACATTAGTTCCAGGGCAGTAGTTCCCTTTCCAATGCTCCCTTACCCACTCTAAACCACTGTTTGGACACTTGATCCTCAGTGTTTTGGAGGACAAGCAGCCTAGAAGGATCACTAGAACTGTTGTTGCTTGATTTCCTTTGTACTTCTTTGTACTCTCTTATGGTTAGCCCCATTAGTTTTGAGATTTTAAGATTATTGTCCCCATTGTTTGGCGATATTAAGATCTTTTGCCCCATTTCTTAGTAAATTTTAAGACCTTAACCCTTGTCTGGCGGTGCCGGACTTAAGTCGGTCTAGAGAAGAAAGGACTGTGTGGCGGGGACCGACTTCAGGCGGTGTGCAATTTTGAGCAATATTTGGCTCTGAGAGAGAGACGAGCGGTGGGAGGAGCGTAGGTAAGCCCTCTGACCGTTCGGCACGGCTCCCGCGCCAGCACTGGGCCCGCCTCCACTCACACCCACACTCACTGCCTCGCTACACAGGGAATTATGTAATGAAATTACCGTATTTTTGGGATTTTTTCTTCGTCTTGCACGATCGTTGGAAGAGAACGCGTGGTCGTAGAAGGATGGTTCTGGTGTCATTGGAAAGCTCAATTATCGCCCTTTCAGGGATACATAATTGTATTACGCTCTGGCTCTTGTTTATGCATGAAAAAGAGTACGGAAACAAGGTCGTTTAGGGTAAAACCACCCGCTTGGCGGGTAGTAGAAGTTACTGACGGGCCCGCTCGTAAGGCGTTAAGTGACATTTAAGTGTCGATTATTTAGGGAGGAACCAGCCTTGGACCGTGTCATTTTTCTACAATTTTTTTTTTACAAATTTATCTCTATGCAGGGGGGGGGGGGAGGGGGGGGGATCTTGTGAGCTTGATGGAGATCTAGGGAGCAAATTTCAAACCTCCCCTTAACCCGGGAAAGGTGCCAAGAATCCTAAGATGTTTTAGTGGGCGAAGGTGCCTGGACTCTTAAGAGGTTAAGCATAAACAAAAATGCCTTTCAAAACACCCCACTGGCACTCAAAACAAAGCAATATGTGATTAAGTGAGATAATTCCCCCCCATGCCTCCTATCACTCCTCCACATGTGTCCAACCCCCCCCCTACCCCTCAATTATCAACGATTTTTTCTCTTATTCCCCCTTTTATCGGGTAATTTTCGGCACAAATTTCCCCCCGCGGTCTCAGGGGAGCCAGTTAGAGATCCTAGCAACAGAGAGACTTCACTTGCGAGATGTCAGTACCACTTCTTTTATTGCTGATACATGTGAATATCTTCATATTAAACGTAAAATACGCACATATGAATAAGTAATAACGATATTTGTGGTATAATGTCTATTTTCGTCGGGAATGAACCAAAATTCCTTCGTCTGGCAGGACGTTTCAAATACCATAGCTTCGCCCTTTAAAGGTTAAGAAGTCTAACAAATAACGTCTGTGACGCTCCTGCATAGTAGCCACGTACGGGCATGCGCGCGCGTCGGCTGCCCAGCCGGTTAGAAACCGGCTGGCGGCAGCCGGCCGGCCGGCTTTTCCTTAGTATATATCCTACGATAATGTAACTAATGTCTGGGATATTCTTATGTTGTTTCACAGCTTGAAGCTGCCCTTATTCTTAACCAACGCATCTTAGTATATTTTATTCTCGATAGTTGATTGTTTCATTATAATATATAAGATGTAAGTCTAGTGAGAGTGGGAGGAGACGAGCGGGAGAGAGAGACCGGCTTGGGGACGTTGCTTCGCGCGGAGAGTCTAGCTTGGGACGAGCCTGATGTTGCCAATTTGATCGCAACGTTAGGCTTAGTTTCGACTCACGCAAGGGGTAGAGGATTTTGACCCGGCAACTGTGTTGAGTGTTGCCAAGCATGGGATGTATTTCGCATGCCTAGGGTTGGGTCCAGACATATTCAAGACTCAGAGCTCACCTCACTGTCGGACCCTTCGGACCCCCTTGATATCTATCCCTCTCAACCCCACTTAGAAACTTTCTCTCTTACTTTGTATACCTTCCTTCCACTACTTCACCAATCTATTTAATTATCCCATCCCCTTGATAGACCTTATATCTATTATTGTATTAACGACGAGCTCTCAGATAATTAGATAGGATTTTGGGCCTTATGCAGAGATGTAATTGTTAATGAGACCTAGGAAGCTTTTTTGTTGTCTCATATTTGGTGGTTTCATGCTTGCTAGTGTGTTCTTGTGGCAGGTGAGCAGGGGCTAGACCGGAGGGGAGGCTTTTTGTGATCCTTTAAGTAAAGTCTGCTGGTGCGAGTCCTGTGGACCCGCACGACTTTACTAGGATACCCGTGGGAGTCTGGGGGCATTTTCTTGTCTGTGTCCCTGTGTGTCTAGTGTTGTGTTGTGTGAGGGCCCTTGCCTAGTCCACTCAGCACTGCGCTAGCACGTCTTGCTTTTGTTTTAGGGTCGCCAGGAGAGAGTCAGATACTTGGGATCTGAGTCTCTCAAGAGAGCACCCTTTCAATTAGAGTAATTTGGTGCACAGACTTGGGAACGTCCCTAGGCTAGAGCAGTTGGCTCAGCCCGGGTATCCGAAGCCTATATCCTTCCGGCTAGACCTCTGTCACCTGGCAGATTAACAGCTAGGGGTTTATTATTTCTGCATGCTTGTTATTGTGCCACAGTTTACCGTTCTTGTGAGCATTGTGAGTAAGGGTGTGGCTTAGAGACTCTGTCCGAGTAGGCTTGCCTGACTAAGAGTGAGAAGCACACCTGTATGTGGTTATGTTGCGAGTTGCTGCCTTTATTTAATTATACCTATGCCATTATACACTGTATGGCCTATCACTAGTATTTATTCCTGCTTATGAGTTAAGAGTTCTCTAAATCCGTAACTTACTTTCTTTACTAAGCATCAGATCCTACAGTAGCCGCATGCAGTTTAGAAACCTGCATCTTGTCTACCTGTACGATGTTTTGAGGACTGTTTGCTTTCACCTTCTTTCACGCAGGGGTGATTAGTTGTATTAATTAACGTAACGTTAAATGTACTTTCTTCTAGTTTGTTATTAAATTGTTTCTGCAATTCCGTTATCTATCTTTTCCTTGAAGCTTTAAGTCAACTTAATTGTGTGATCTTTTATATAGCCTGCTTGACTATCAGCAGTCTATAGTGCGTGCACCCTGTAACCGAGTCATAGGATACCTTGTTGTCCAGGCAGGACTCTTGACGGTTTAGGGTGGTTTGTTGCCTGGGTTTATAGATAAGGGTTGGATCTAGCGTTTTCCGTTGTTGCTTGTTGCCGCATACCTAGTCCAATAGAAAGAGCCCAGTGTTTATATATCCCAGGACGTAACACGTCTTTTACAGTACAAGCAGGGCCCTAAATAACAAAACATCACATAATTGTAATGTATCATCTGGGTTTATCACGATACTGCCTCTAAACAACAAGCTATTATCGCCATAGATTTGAATGATGTTTTCACGAGATAAACAAATATATTCACTGTAAATTATATTATAAATTAATTACTGAATTCATAATTCCTTTACTAACATAATGAGTGAACATTTTGTTATGCAATTACCGGTACATATCCTACTAACCTAGAAAAAACAAAAACAATACAAGCAAAATTATCATTCCACTCCCAAGAAAGTTAGATTTAAGGCAGCAAGTTTCTCCGCTCCCAAATACATCATTAGATAGATATCCAACTTTGCAACCCTGGTTTGAACTGATTAAATGGCTATCATCATGCTCGCTCTCGCTCGCTCTCGCTCTCTCTCTCTCGCTCTCTCTCTCTCTCTCTCTCTCTCTCTCTCTCTCTCTCTCTCTCTCTCTCTCTCTCAAGATTTTCTCGTTCAAATATCTGGAGAAGGGAACAAAATTTATGCTGGCTTTATGGACTTGGAGAAAGCCTATGACAGAGCTGATAGAGAAGGTCTGTGGAAAGTATTAAGAGCATGTATGAGGGTGCAAAGGCGGCACTTAGTGTGGATAAAGAACAGAGCGAGTTCTTTGATCTGATTGTTGGGTTAAAACAAGGGTGTATGACGTTCCCATTCCTGTTCAATATATAGATGGAATAATGAAAGACATACAAGGAATACAAGTGGATGAATATTAGTGGACCTCTGATAGTGGAAGGAAATGAGTGGAAGCTGCCTGAACTACTGTTTCCTGATGATAACATACTGATGAGTGATAATGAGTGGGTGCTACAGGGTCTGGTTAAGATGTTGGGAACCCTGTGTGAGAAACGGAACCTGAAGGTAAATGCAGGAAAGAGAAATTAAGGTTATGGTCTTTGAAAGGGGTGCAGTCACAGAGTGTGAGGTGAGGTTGAATGGTCGGGCTATGGTGAATGTCAGCTCATTTAAGTATTTGGGCAGTGTAATGAGTAAAGATGGGAGTATGTAGGATATAGTGTGGGATAGGGTGCAACAGGGGAAGAGGGTTGTATGAATGCTGAAAGCAGTGATAAGGAATAGGGTGATCACCATGAAAGTATTAATTGCATGCTAGTTTGGTACTTCCGACATTGACGTAAGGGAGTGAAGCTTTGACGTTGTTGGAGAGGTACACAACAAGAGAGAGATGGGTGGAAATGAGTTACTTGAGAAGTGCATGAGGTGTTAAATGGAGGGATAACACACAAATGAGGAAGTACAAGAGCAGTGTGGTGTGGATGTGAATGTGCTGGAAAGCGTATAAGGAACACCTTGATATGGTTTGGCCATGTGGAACATAATTATGGGAAGCAAGAGAACGACTAAAGAGAGTGTACGAGAGTGAGCTGGAAGGACAGATAGGGAGACTCAGACCGAGAGTGAGGTGGAAAGATGGAGTTAAGAGCTATATGCTTGAAAGCGGTGTTGGATGGGAAGAGGGCGTCGGCTGCTGTGGCACAGAGGTGCATGGGGGCGATTCAATTCGTGTCCATCCCTTCGGGCAATAGATTGATAGATAGAAGCTCTCAATATTGTCTGATGTCCTTCCACATATTAATAAATATGCATGCTTGGATTGTTGTGAATAACATAATTGTCCGTTTAATTGCTACAGACCACAATGTTATTAAAACTAGGCATCACCATTCACCAGAATCACAGACATTTATAGCTTCGTTATGGGCATAAAGGATGTTGAATTTGATGTATTATACTTACATGTGTCGTGAATGTGCATTTAGTTATTATTGCTGGTAAATATATAGCTAGAATATTTCACAAAGCACGATAAACTCACATTAGTGCTATTAAATACTTGTCTCCCATAATGAGATGCACGGAGTCCCTTAAGGGGAGATTTGCATTTATTTGTATATATTTGTTAATTTATGTATTTATTGTTTTGTTATCGTTAGTTTCCTCCCAACACCTCCGTCAATCTTTAAAATATAACCACATGACCCACCCTTGACATTAATTTGTACATTTGTTGGTAGAAAAATCGTCCTGGTAGAAAGCTGGTTCCTCCTACATGACAGGCTCGTTTTCACTCGCTAAGAAAAAAACCGATACCTAAATGGCACAAAAGGTCTTATAATCCCCAAACTTATGGGGCTAAACATGATGGAGAAAGGGGTCCAGGAAAACCAAACAAACAAGCCTCTCCTCAGAAGCCAACCCAAAATTAGGTTCAGGTTCTCGTTCACTGCCCATGGTCTATTGAGCTTTTAAGGGGGAGGTAGTCGCTTTTTATGGACCTCCTTCTCCCTCATGATTAGTAATATTAGTTTTGAGATTTTAAGACCTTCGTTCTATTAGTTTGTCGATTTTAAGACATTTCGCCCCATTTCTTTGTCAATATTAAAACCTTTCGTACCATTTGGGTGTCAATTGTGTTCTGGCGAGCAATAGCGTGCCTGTAATTTTATTCTGGCGAGCAATAGCGTGCCTGTAATTTTATTCTGGCGAGCAATAGCGTGCCTGTAATTTTATTCTGGCGAGCAATAGCGTGCCTGTAATTTTATTCTGGCGAGCAATAGCGTGCCTGTAATTTTAGAAGGAACCGGCCTTTGGCCGGCCCCTTTCTCTACCGAAAAATATACAAATTTGTCTAAGGGGTGCTATTTTAAGCTTGATGGAGATGAAGCGAGGACACTCTAAAATACATTTATTGATAAATACATAGGCCAAAAACCAACACTACCACCTTAAAGTAAATGTGCACTTGTATTCTAGGCCGGTCTATACTATGCAGCCGGGTAAACTATAAATGGAGCGTGAGGGAACTCCTAGGTTTAATGTACACTCGGATGCCATAATCTCTAGCCCACTCATAAGAATTCCTGGACCCCCTATGTTTTCTTTATGCAATTACAACTATTAGGATATATTTTTGGTTAGAACTTGTTTATCAATATATATTATATATAGTTTTATAGTTGATGTATATAAAATCATACTCATAATTTCGTTTCCAGAGATATACTTCCATAATAACAAATAGGTGAAGTCTACGAATATCTATGAGTAGGCTAGAGACTATGGTATCCGAGTGTACAACGCCGTGGGTACTAACTTAATAAGGTTAATTAACCTCTTATTCATATAGTTATTATGATCATAAATTGATGGGTATTTATACCGTATATATATATATATATATATATATATACAGGCTGTTTCAGTTGACGTTTTCATAAATGACAGGACATATTCGTTAGGCAATAATTAGACTATTTCATTCTATGACGTTCGGGGTGAGTATTTATAATTACAGAGATATTACACATCGAAAGTTATCGATAGATACAAACAAAATGCAGTCTAAGGCGGAAAAGCAAATATTTCAAAGCTAGAACAGGGCAGAAAGGCTTTGTTTACATGTGGATAGTGGATAACGAGGTTAGAAAAGGGTTTCGGAATCACTCTAGGGATTCGAGTCCTCAACCCTTGAATGGAATATTATAATATTTTGATCATCCCTAAAGATATTCCGAAACACTTCTCTAACCCTGTTATCCACGTGCAAACAGAGCCTTTCTGGATAACTTTCGATATGTTATATCTCCGTAATTATAAATACTCACCCCGAACATCATAAAATAAAATATTATTATTGGCTGATGAATACGTCCTGTAATTTATGAAAATGTCAACTGAAACACCCTGTATATATATATATATATTATTATAAAAACATTACACGAATATTAAATATTAATGTACTGTATTATTCTGAACTAGTTTCATTCATCAGAGCAACACACATCACTGTCGACATAGACCACAATAAAAACTCTACTTAATTAAACTGGTGACACTGCAGTTGTGGAGAGTAAATTTAATTAATAAAGGGGAGCACCCGGACAAATAATCCGGACACCAACGTAAGTTAGTGAGTAGCTGGCAGCTTTGCAAAATGTGTTTTGGTGTTATCAACATTTCTAAAATATTGTCATTCAGTTACTGAAAAGACCTCAATAATGTTCAGTAATATTACTGTCGATCTTGGACAGTTTGAGGGCATCCTATCTACTGTAGCTATCTATTACTAGACGTAAAAATTATCCCCGCAGGGGTGGCCATGAATGAATCGCGCCTAAGCACATCTGTTCCCTGTCAGCCGACGCCACTCCTCCCAACCAACATCGCTTTCTCTCATATACCTCTCAAATCCATCTTTCTACCTTACTCTCGGTCTGCCTCTCCTTCTCTGTCCCTCCATCTCACTCTCGTACCCTGTGCCTTGTAAATATGTGTTTATCACATGTTCCAAAACAAATGCTTGCCAGTATAACAACCTGTTTTCAATTTACAGTAAAAAATATGCTTATAATATTTTTGGCTCATAATATTTTCAAGATGTTATTGTTGTAAATTTGTTATGAAGGATTGACGGGAGTCACACAAGTTCCTTATTGGTAGAAGGGGAAATTGTGAGATTACGCTTCTTTCACAGTTAGTTGACATTACCATAATAAGTGAACCCGATATGGTTGACAAATATAGCCAAACCTCCACAACATTTGAAGGAGGTTTATGTCTAAGCAATTGTACACTTCACAAACAAATATATTACAATGAGTTACAAGTGGCCACCTTGGTAGCTACAGGTAAGAAACTAACCTAATCATTCTTCCAATTGCTATGCGTGACTGGGAACAAAATAACACAGATGTTGTGTATACAGCTGTGAGTAAAGGCACATCACATGACCAGCTCTGCTGCATGCAAGCTTAACCAGTAAATCGTTTCATTCAACTCACACAGGAACAATTATTCTAGTTTACTCTAAACTCCTAAGCTAACCCAACATAAACTAACAGTAATGATTGACTTTGCACTACATAGTAAACATGAACAAGTAGGTGACCGAGCAACTCACAATCCCCGCTGGACCAAACAACACAACATGAGCGAGACATCAGATAGACTAAGAGGAAGTGCCAGATCAGCAATTGAATTCACAGGGGGAGAATGTAGGCACCAATCAAACAGGGCTAGGCCCAGGAGAGGTTATAGACTTTTGATAAGGAGCCGCTGGAACTCTTGTTTAATTTGCTTGGCCTCTCTTACTGATTTTCTTTGTGCCTCACTTACACTGAGAGCAATCCAGCTCTCTCTCACAAACATCTCCTCCTCCTATCTACTTCACTACACTAAACATGCACACCACACTTCCTTATTCCACAATAGAATTTGCTTAAACATTATTAACAATAGCCCAGCCTCGGAGTCCCCAGTGTGTGTGTGTTATTCACTTGCTTGTTCGTCAAGGGGAATCCACGCAATGCGAGCTAAGCTCATTATTATCGCGCCTCCTTAACTGGAAATGTATTGCGTGAAATGAATGTTAAGTGTTTATGTATCGTTGGAATGTCTGTAGATGTGTGTGTAGTCTGTATTTTTAGTCAATTGGCAACATCTGGAAGCGAAGGCTTAGGGTTAATCTGTACGGTACCATTCTCACTACGGTACCAGTCTCACCCTAAGGCTTAGGTTGAACGGTAGCTTAGGTTGACCAGTACGATACCCATCTCGCCTTGTAACCGATTACCAACCCCCAGATGGGATGTCACAACTTCGTCCACTTATTCCAGGTTCCTATTTATACTGCTAGGTGAACAGAAGCTACACCGTTAGGAGACTTGCCCAAATGTCTCTTCCCTGCCCTCTCGAACTCGGGACATGGTTGTGAGGCAGACGCGCTATCAGTTACGCCACGGGGAGGTGTGTGTGTGTGTGTGTGTGGTGGTGGTGGGAGGGGGGCATAAATGCCACCACTCCCGCCCGACCTTCCCCTGACGACCCCTCGAAAGTATCTGGACCTCGGCCTGTTATTCTTACTATCAACCTTTGCAACATTCGGCGCCTTTCCTCTAATTTTCCCTCTGTTGAATACCATCTCTCCTCATACAAACCTCATCTTCTTTTCCTCACTGAAACTCAGGTGTCTGAAGCATCTGCCAGCAGCCCCTACTTTTCCTACTTTCTCTTTCCTAGTTTCAAAGCCAAAGGCGGATGTTGTGCATACGTGCACAACAAACTCACTTGCTTTCGTGTTCCCGATTTCGACTCCTCTGAATTCTTAAATTTATGGCTCAAACTATCCTGTCATTCTCATACTAAATATTTCTGTGCTGTCTATCTTTCCCCTAACTCTACCAACTTTCCGAAATTCTTTGACTATCTAAACTCTAAAAAGTAACATATTCTATCCATTTCTCCTTTCTCTGAAATCTTCATCTTAGGAGATTTCAACGTTCACCACCGCCAATGACTCTCCTCTCATTCTACTGACCAACCTGGCGAAGAAGCCTACGTCTTTTCTACCCTAAATGACCTAGAACAGTTGGTTCAGCAACCCACCCGTATTCCAGTATTCCAGATCGCCTCGGAGATCGGCCCAATTTTTTTTACTTTTTTCTAACTTCTAAACCTTCTTCTTATACTGTTGATCTTTTCTCTCTTTTGGGCTCCTACGACCATAAACTTGTCTGTGTCACCTGTCCTATCTCTCCAGTATGGTCACCCGATCCTCCTAGCCAGTGGCGCTTTTGGCACTTTGGTGCTGCCAACTGGGAGGCTCTCTGGCAGTACTTCTTTAATTTTCCATGGACTGATTTTTGCTTCCTCAGAGAGTGCTGAACGCATTACCAAGGCAATCCTATCGGGCATGGTGGCATACATTCCATTTTCTTTCTCTCAGAGTAATGCAAAACAAATTTGGTTTACTCACGCTTGTTCTGCTGCTGCCTGCAAAAATGAGGAACCATTCAAACGGTACCGACGCCTTCAAGCTCAAGAATCTTATTCTTTCTTCCTATGTTTCTGCCCAGAATCAAGCCAAATCTGTTCTTCGACTTGCCAAACACTCTTTCATCAATAATAAATGCACTGAATTATCTAACTCTAGCTCTTCCCAAGCTTTCTGGTATCTAGCCAAAAACCTTTCCAATAATTTTTCTTCCTCATCTTTCACTCCCCTTTTCCACTCTGATGGCACAACCATCACTTCTTCCTCTGACAAAGCTGAATTCTTCGCTCAAACTTTCGCTAGAAACTCCATCTTGAATGATTCTGGTGCTATCCCTCCCTCTCCACCTCCCTCTCTTCTACTTATGTCTACTATCCTAATCTCTTCTAAAGATGTACTTGCTACCCTCTCTGATCTTAATACAAAAAAGGCATATGGTACGGATGGTGTTCCTCCTGTTGTACTTAAAAACTGTAATTCCGTGCTGACTCCCTGCCTAGGCAAAAGCTTTCGTCTTTGTCTCTTCTCTAACGTCTTCCCTTCTTGCTGGAAGTTCTCTCTCATTCAACCTGTCCCAAAGAAGGGTGACTGCTCTCAACCCTCCAACTATCGTACAATTGCTCTCATCTCTTGTATCTCTAAAACTTTTGAAACTCTTCTTACTTCCAAATTTCTTAAGCATTTCTCTTCTTACAATCTACTCTCAGATCGCCAGTATGGCTTCCTTAACCCTCTCACATCCTGACGCGATTTTTGAGCCTATTAGGGATACTTTAAATCCTTTGTTACCGTCAGGGGTATCTATAAACCTTTAGTTTGTTTACTTCAACTTCTGCAGTTGTCTTTGAGTTAGCTGTGGGCAGAAAACTAATGTTGGAGAGGTAATTATAAGTGAGAGTAATCTATTTCTTATTGCTAATCTGGCAACCTCTGCGTCCTATGGTCGTGAGAGGGTTAACACCTTAAGAGCAGCCTAGGCGGTAATTTCTATGTACCGCCCAGCGTTTTTTTTTAACATAAATGGGGTTGTTTCCGTGCTCTTTTTCATGCATAAACAAGACTCAGAGCGTAATACAAGTATGTATCCCTGAAAGGGCGTATATTGAGCTTTCCAATGACACACAAACCATCCTTCTACGATCACTGGTTGTCTTGCAACGATCGTGCAACCGAAGGGCAAAATCGCTAAAATACGGTCATTTTCTTACATTATTACGTTTGAAACGAGTGAGAGAGGGTGGAGTACAAAGGAGTACATATCAGTAGCTCCACGGCCACTATGGCGAGCGGTCAGGAGGTAATCTACGCTCCTCCCACCGCTCTGCTCTCTCTCAGAGCACATTACGTGCTCAAAATTGCATTCGACAATAGCCGGGCCCCGCCCATAGGCCCCCTTTATTTCATTCGACAATAGCCGGGCGCCGCCAGTTAATGGTTAAGGGTCGCTCTACTGGAGATCTTCTTTCATATCTTAATAACTCCTGGTCATCCTCCTTTCTGGACTTCGGAGAGACCTAGACATATCGAAGGCCTTTGATAAAGTCTGGCACAAATCTCTGATATCTAAACTACCCTCCTTCGGTTTCTATCCCTCCATCTGTGCCTTTGTCTCTATTTTCCTTTCCGGCCGTTCCATTGCTGCAGTTGTGGACGGCCATCATTTACTTCCTCATCCTATCATCTCCAGTGTTCCTCAGGGTTCTGTCCTATCTCAAATTATCTTTCTAATTTTCATTAATGATCTTCTCAAGTCTACCTCCATTCATTTGAAGAAGACTCTACCTCTCAGTATTTAATTTCGTTTTCCAGAAAGCCCCACCAAGCAATCCCTCTAAAACAAACGTAATGAAGCCATACAACATTTATCTTCTGATCTAACTACCATTTCCAATTGGGGCAGAGAAAACCTTGTTGCCTTTAATGCTTCCAAAACCCAATTTCTCCATTTATCTACCCGTTGTGAATTCCCAGAGGACTATCCCTTATTCTTCAACAATACAAAAATCAATCCTTCATCTTTTCTCAGTTTTCTCGGTGTCTCATTTTTTCTGCTCTCGCCTGGGAGGACCAACCATTCTTGCTTAGGCGGCCTCCCAGAAGCTGGGTGTGCTAAACCGCCTCAAGGGGTTCTTTACCCCTGCACAGCTTCTTGCTCTGTGCAGGGGCACAGTATTGTTTACATGTGTGGGGAGGATCCTCTCTCACAGCACTTCTAGACAAAGTAGAAAGGAAAGCCTTTCGTATCATTAACTCGCGTCCACTCACCGACTCTCTGCAATCACTCTCTCTTCGCCGCAATGTTGCAACTCTCTTACAGTTCTATCGCAACTACAATAATCAGTGTTCCTCAGAGCTCTCTCAGTGTATACCATCTCCTCTACATAGGGTACGTAGCACCCGTCTTGCAACACAATCCCACCGCTATTCTGTGCAACTCTTCAACTCAAGAGTGAAACAATACTCCCAATTATTCTTCTATTCAACAGCTGAGCTCTGGAACTCTCTCCCTGAATCCATCTTTCCCTCATCCCATGATATAAATTGCTTCAAATTTCGTGTGTCTAGATATTTTGGCTCGAATATTCCTTGATTTTGGCCCTGTCACTCTTTCAACTCTTGGGGAGGCATTCGTCACAGGCAGTTTTGCCTTTTGTCTCCCTCATCCACATAGGAAAAAAAAACAAAAAACCTGTGCCATTCCAAAACCAGAGCCGAATACAAAGTGAATTGTGCCAAGTTGTGTAAGGTATCCGCCATGTTTAGTAAACCACTATGTACAGTCTCGTACAGTAATCATGATTTATTCTTGAACTCTTGAATGGCTTAAATGTAAGTTACTGACCAACCTGATGAACAAGCCCACATGTCGTCTATCCTAAATGGTCTGAACCTACTGCTCCTGTCAGTCGAGCCGGGATGCCAGTTGTGACGAGTGCAGGGCAAAGCCTTCTGGAACCCAGGACTCTGAATGATAAATACATTGGAGCCAAACCGAGGTCAAAGAGAGATTTCCTATCGGGTGAGACACAGGGCAGAGTAGAAGAGAGTCGTGCTGCCAGACTGTATGGAGGTCTGGGTAAGTACAAGGCCCTGTCTCGCACAACGAGAACTTCCTTGTGGAGAGACAAAGAGGTATGTCAGAGGATTCACTGAGGAGGTCGAGCGGAATTGATCTGCAAATAACTTTCCATCATATTAACACGCCCTGAAGAAACTCCGCTCAAAGCCTACCCCAAAAATTAGTTCAATTCGGATGGAGAATAGCCAACTCACATCAGGTGATGATGAGTGCCGAGCCCGCTGGGCTGAGTACTTTGAGCAGTTGTACATGGCCAGTGCCGCATGGACAGCTTCATCCAACCACCGGTCCTTGACCCACCAATTAGTGAAGACCTTCCCTTTCTTGCTAAGGTAAGGGAGGCTGTAGTTAAGCTTAAGGGTGGGAAGGCTTTTGGTATTTGTGGCATTCCTGGTGAACTATTAAAAGCTGAGGGTGAGTCCATGGTCTACGGGTTACATGCGGCCGTGAGTGCTGTATAGCAGACAGGTACCATTCCTTTTCACTGGAAAAGGAGTCTGGTAACCTGTATCTGGAAAAGGAAAGAGGACCGACAGGACTGCAATAACTACCGTGGTATAACACTGCTCAGTGTGCCAGGCAAGGTCTTTGCCCATATTCTACTGATGCGAATCTGAGGCAACTTGCTAAAAGAGCAGAAACCTGAGCAATCCAGATTAACACCCAAGAAGTCAACAATTGATTTTGGTCCATCGGGTTCTTGTGGAACGCTGAGTTGAGTTTAAAAAGGGCTGCTAGCCTTTTATGTTGATCTTAACACCTTAAGAGCGGCCTATGCGGTTTATTTATATGTACCGCCCAGCGGGGTGTTTTTAGCCAAAATAGGGCTGTTTACGTGATCATTTTCATGCCTAAATAAGACCCAGACCGTAAAACAAGTATCTATCCCTGAAAGGGCATAAACAGAGCTTTCGAATGACACCATAACGATCCTTTTATGATGGCTAGTTTTCTTGCAATAACCGTGCAACGCGAGTGCAAAAAGCATGTAATTAGGCACTTTCCCCATACAATTCCGTATATAGCGAATGAGAGAGGGAGGAGGGAGGTGGGATTCGTGTCAGTAGGTTCGCTGCGGTGGTCTGGAGCAGTCATACGCTCGCTACTCTCCTGCCACCACTTGTCTCTGTCTCTCAGTAACATTACGTGCTGAAATTGCCACTCGACCTATGTCGAGCACCGCAACATAGTCCAGCTTTATTTAACTCGACTTATGTTGCTCGCCGCTAATTAAGGGTTAAGAACGCATTTGACTTGGTGCACCGAGAGACGGAACTACTACGGCTACATGGGATCCCCACAGGGATTATTGACCTGGTGTCTGGACTTTATACAGGAACAGAAAGTGCTGCCAAGTGTGGTAGGGGAGCATCTTCCTTCTTCCCTCTGAATTCAGGTGTGAGACATGTGTTCTAGTACCTACACTTTTCAACACTGGACTGGTTACTGGGCTGGACAGTTGAACAGAGTTGCTGTGGAGCAGATGTTGACAATTTTAAGATCACTTATCTGTATTTAATCCAATTTATTAATTTTACTCCCAACACCAAACACCTCCAAATTAAATTAATGAATGCATGTGATCCTCCCGGGATTCCAACTTGGGATACCACATACAGACCTTGAACACTCAATCCATTATACCATCAAGACAGTTACAGATTATGTACATGACTATGATTAATATCCATTTATCAAATACTGGATATCAATCTAATCATGTTGTGAATGTAGCCTACATCCAGTGCAATCAGCTGGATCATGTTGATTATATACTAGCATGTAAATGTGACATATACTGTACCTCTGATGTCCGACATTGTAGGGAGGGGTAGATGCCAGGGGTATGAATATATAACACATTCAACCAGTGAGGATCAATCTAGGCTAGTGGTTTCCACTTGTGAGCTACGTATTTGACCCTCCTTCTACGTAGGCTATAGTCTAGATACAGTAAAACAAAGAATAAGAGAACGACAATCTTGTAGTTGCATAATCATAAAAAATATGAAAATAAACGCAGACAGTGCATGTCGCAGTGTGATAGAAATTCTAACACAAAACAAATTTACCAATTGTTTAATTTACAATGTAACAGAGAAATACACAAAAAATTATCTAGACTTTAGTTTAAGTACATAGAACAAAGTCGAACGTGGATACAACGATACATGAAGAATACAAGTCAATTGTCTGGAGTGCAGGCAATTTATAGTGACTAAAATCCTCGCCTGAAAAGTTATTTACTTAACACCTAATGAGCGGCCTAGGCGGTAAATAATATGTAGCCACCAGCGGGGTGTTTTTATCCAAAATAGGGCTGTTTACGTGATCATTTTCATGCCTAAATAAGACCCAGAGCGTAAAACAAGTATCTATCCCTGAAAGGGCATAAACAGAGCTTTCCAATGACACCACAACGATCCTTGTATGAACGCTAGTTTTCTTGCAACAACCGCGCAACACGAGTGCAAAAACCATGTAATTCGGTACTTTCCCCATACATTTCACTATGTAGCGAGTGTGAGAGGGTGGAGGAGGGTGGGATTCATGTCAGTTGGTCCACCGCGGTGGTCTGGAGCAGTCATACGCTCGCTAATCTCCTGGCACCACTTGTCTCTCTCTCTCAGCAACATTACGTGCTGAAATTGCCACACGACTTATGGTGTGAGCCGCCACATAGTCCAAATTTCTTTCACTCGACATATGATGCGCGCCGCTAATAAAGGGTTAATCCTTTCTATATTTAAACTAAACAATGTTAAACATAGCCTATTTAGTTGCCGAGCATTATATGAGTTTATACACCAGTATGTTAAATCGCTCACACATGCACTCTCTCCCAGAATCAGTCTTTCCCTCTTCCTATGACTTAAATTGCTTCAAACTGTTTGTGTCCAGGCATTTTGGCTCGAACGTCCCTTGATTTTGGCCCTGTCACTCTTTCAACTCTGGGGGAGGCATTCGATACAGGCAGTTCTACCTTGTGTCTCCCTCACTCACAGAAAACAAAAACACACACACACACTCTCTCTCTCTCAGTCATTCATCTTCACCCTGATACAAAGCTCATTAAAAACATAATCACTCAGCATGTACCCCGCGTCTCGTATCACCCAGCCTAATAAGGAGTTGTATGTATCGTCTGAAAAGGTGTACTTTTCACAGGGGGAAGGCAAGGCGATTTTGTTTTTTATGTATATATTTTTTTAGCTGAGATGAGGCAGTTTCTACGCATGTTAAATTGCTACTTTGTTTAAACAGCTAAATTTTAGTTACCTCTGACAATTAAGACGGAGCAAATAAAGAAAATTAATTGGTTATATATCTACTTTGAATTCAAATGTGGCTACCACCCATTATTTTCAATCATAAATTTGTATCATAAAATGGCATAACATTATGTGAATCTTTACATACCAATAATCTGTGTTACGTTAGATAATGTACAAATATATTCACTCATAGTTTGGAAATAGTGAACACAAATAAGTTCCTAAACTGATATATTCTCTGAGAATTAGTCAAAGTCTATATATTTTTGTTTTGTCCATCATTGCTAGTTTTTGCTTATAACGTGTAGGCCTACATAGCCTTCTTGAAATCAGTCAGTTTCCTTTGACGATCCCAAGAGGTCTTTTTAAGGCAAAATGATGTGCAGGGTTTCAGAGTTTGAAAGGAAAGTTTTGGAGAGGATTATACAATAAGTTGGAAATCGACCTCGGGTAAATTCTCATAACACATGAGTCATGACCTTTTAAATATGTTGATATATAGTGTAAAAAATTCCATGGGAGGGAGAGTAGAAAAGGAAATTTGAAGGTAGAACAAGATGTTTGACCGTGAATGTACACTTATTTTTCACTAACCAATCTGACGAGATGATAGTTCTCGACTATGGTTCACAGTCAGAGCTCCTGTTTAAAAGGAGTTTCAGCCACGGATTTTAATATTTTTACAAATGTAAAGTAACTATGAAAGACACAATGTTCATCCAGGAGAAGGAAGCTGTTGCAAAATAGAAAATTTGGAATAATTAGTGTGCTTGTATATTTGCTCATGTGACACTGACTTTAATAAGTAGAATATCAGCCAACTAGCCCTTTCAGTAACATGACCCACAGACCCATTATAAAGCACTCACTCCCTGGGGGCTTACACTGATGTGAAGCGTAGCTGCACTCACCCTACGACTCCATCCTGAGAGTTTCTCCGCACGAGTTCCCAGGCCGCGAGTTAGTCCACCACAAGTAGTTCTCGACAAGCACACAAGAACGGTAGACTTTCCACGACCATGAGTCATGTGGTCTTCCTCGAGGTCTCCTTCACTCAGGGTTATCATCCCCCAATCTTTTCTCTCCTTTGGGCTCCTCTGACCATAAACTTATCTCTGTTACCTATCCTATCTCTCCAGTACGGCCACCCAATCCTCTTAGCTGGCGGCGCTTGTGGCATTTTGGCGCTGCCGACTGGGTCTTAGCTGGCAGCGCTTGTGGCACTTTGGCGCTGCCGACTTGGAGGCTCTTCGGCAGTACTTCTATGATTTCTCATGAAAAGACTTCTGCTTCCATGGCCGAGGACCCGAGGAGAGTGCTGAATGCATTACCGAGGTAATCCTAATGCAAAAAAATCTTGGTTTACTCACGCTTGTTCTACTGCTGTCCGCAACAAAGAGGAAGCATTCAAATGGTTATGACGCCTTAAAACTCTAGAATCTCATTCTTCCTATGTTTCTGCCCGGAATCAAGCCAAATCTGTTCTTCGACTTGCCAAGCACTCTTTCATCAATAATAAATGCACTGAATTATCCAACTCTAGCTCTTCCCAAGCTTTCTGGCATCTAGCCAAATGCACTGAATTATCCAACTCTAGCTCTTCCAAAGCTTTCTGGCATCTAGCCAAAAACCTCTCCAACAATTTGTCTTCCTCGTCTTTCTCTCCCCTTTTCCATTCTGATGGCATAACCATCACTTCTTCCTCTGACAAAGCTGAACTCTTCGCTCAGACTTTTGCTATAAACTCCACCTTGGATGATTCCGGTACTATTCCTTCCTTTCCACCCCCCTCTCGCTTACTTATGCCTAATATCCTAATATCTTCTAAAGATGTACTTTCTACCCTCTCTGGGCTTAATAAAATGGAGGCATACAGTCCGGACGGTGTTCCTTCTGTTGCACTAAAAAGCTGTGTTTCCATGCTGACTCCCTGCCTAGGCAATTTTGTTTCATCTCTGTCTCCCTTCTAACATATTCCCTTCATGCTGGAAGTTTGCTTTCTTCCAACCTGTCCCAAAGAAGGGTGACCTCTCTCAACCCTCCAACTATCGTCCTATTGCTCTTATCTCTTGTATCTAAAGATTTTGAAACTATTCTTGCTTCCAAATTCCTTAAGCATTTATCTTCTCATAATCTTCTCTCAGATCGCCAGTATGGCTTCCTTAACCCTCGGAATCCGGGAGGTCTCATATGAGGCAAACAAAAACAAAAATTGGCAGGAATCCTGGAGGCCTCATATGAGGCAAAATGCGCGGCTAAAAATCTCTAAAAAACACGGCAACCACGCGTCGTAGCGATGTCATCTCAACGGCATTCTACAGACAACAAAAAGTTCTACAATTTGCAAAAAAAGTTGACTGCTCTAGGTGGTCTCAATCAGTAGCTACTGAATTATGAAGTTTGCCTGTACCAATATGGCCCCGGACACAGCGATCGGGATCATATGAGGCTCCCAGGATTTCGGGGGTTTTAAGGGTTGTTCTACTGGTGATCTTTCATATCTTACTAACTCTTGGTCATCTTCCTTTCAGGACTTCGGTGAGACCTTTTCTATTGCACTAGACATATCGAAGGCCTTCGATAGAGTCTGGCACAAATCTTAAATTTCTGAACTACCCTCCTTCGGTTTCTATCTCTCCATCTGTGCCTTTGTCTCTAATTTCCTTTCCGGCCGTTCCATAGCTGCGGTTGTGGACGGCCATCGCTCACTTCTTCATCCTATCAACTCCGGTGTTCCTCAGGAGTCTGTCCTATCTCCTATTCTCTTTCTAATTTTCATAAATGATCTTCTCAACTGTACCTCCAGTTCCATACATTCATATGCAGACGACTCTACCTTACACTACTTGATTAGTTTTCCAGAACGCCCCAACCAGCAATCCCTCAAAAGCAAAAGTAATGAAGCCATAGAACACTTATCTTCTGATCTAACTACTATTTCCAATTGGGGCAGAGAAAACCTTATTACCTTTAATGCTTCCAAAGCCCAATTTCTCCATCTATCAACCCGTTCGGATATCCCAGAGGACTTTCCCTTATTCTTCAACAATACAAAAATCAATCCTTTGTCTTCTCTCAATATTCTTGGTGTCTGTTTTTCTTCTGCTCGTACTTGGAAGGACCATATTACCAGTCTTGCTAAGGCAGCCTCCCAGAAGCTGGGTGTGCTCAACCGCCTCAAGGGGTTCTTTACCCCTGCACAGCTTCTTGCTTTGTACAGGGTCACAGTGTGTCCTTGTATTGAGTATTGTTCACATGTGTTTGGAGGATCCTCTCACACCGCACTGCTAGACAAAGTAGAAAGGAAGGCCTTTCGTATCATTAATTCCCGCCCATTCACCAACTCTCTGCAAACTCTCTCTCTTTGCCGCAATGTTGCATCTCTCTCGCTATTCTATCGCTACTACAATAACCAGTGCTCCTCAGAGCTCTCCCAGTGTATACCAACTTCTCTACGTAGGGTATGTGGTACCCGTTTTGCAACACATTCCCACCCCTACTCTGTGCAACTCTCCAACCCAAGAGTGAAACGTTACTCCCATTCTTTCTTCTATTCAACAGCCGAGCTCTGGAACTTTCTCCCAGAATCAGTCTTTCTCTCTTCCTATGACTTAAATAATATTTGCTTCAAAACTCTGTATGTCCAGGCATTTTGGCTCGAACGTCCCTTGATTTTGGCCCTATCGCTCTTTCAACTATGGGGGAGGCACTCGCTACAGGCAGTTCTGCCTTTTGTCTCCCTCACTCACATAGGAAAAAAAAAATAGAGTCGGCAGCGCCAAAGTGCCATAACGCCGCCAGTTGGGAAGATCGGGTGGCCGTACCGGAGAGATAGGACAGGTGACAAATATTAGTTTGTGGTCGGAGAAGCCCAAGGGAGAGAACAGATTTATAGTATAAGCAGAAGGGTTAGATGTTAGAAATAAGTCAAGACTGTTGGGCCGGTCTCCGAAGAGCTCCGGGATACGGGTGGGTTGCTGGACTAACTGCTCTAGGTCGTTTGAGATAGAAAAGACGTAGGCTTGTTTACCAGGTTGGTCAGTGGAAACAGAGGAGAGCCATTGGTGGTGGGGAACATTGAAATATCCTAAGATGGAGATTTCTGCGAAAAGAGATGTGGATAGAATGTGTTCCACTTTACAAGTTAGATAGTCAAAGAATTTTGGATATTCAGTAGAATTAAGGGAGAGATAGACAGCACAGAAATATTTAGTTTGAGAGTGACAAGAAAGCCTTAGCCAGAGAGTTGAGAATTCAGAAGAATCTAAGTTGGGAACACGAGAGAAAGCAAGATTGTTGCGTACATAGACGCAACATCCACCTTTGGCTCAAAACTAAGGATAGAGATAGTAGGAGGATACAGAGAATGGTTTGCTGTCAGTAGTCCCAGACAACTGTTCTCAGTTAGAAAGAGAAGATCAGGGTTGGCAGAGGAGAGGTGGTGTTCCACAGAGTGGAAGTTAGAGGAAAGGTCACAAATATTAGATAAATTAATAGTAGAAAGTAGGGGTCCAGAGCATTTTAGCGAGTCGTTTCCATTATTTTTATGAGCCTTGTTTTGTGGTACTCTGTACTAGGGTGGGTAAATATATGCTATCCCATGGGTTCACTTCTGTCAAAAGTGTAATATTATGTGAGTTTGTGCGTGTGGTCTATTGTTATAACACAATTTAATGGTGTTGGTGGTAGTGATGGAGGTGACAGAGTAATGCAGGTATGAACGAGAAGGACGAGTACTCAGTGCTGAGGTGGTGTTGTATTTCATAATAGTTGTGATGGTGAAAGTGATGGAGATTGTGGTAGTGATAAAATCATGTGTAAATGTTACAAAGACTATCAGAAGACATAATACCTGTGACAGAGTGTGTAACAAAGAGCCAACACCATGTCCCACGAGCCTGACCAGACCCACCTCTTTGCTGCTGAAAGAACGCCAATAATTAGTGCGTTCAACTTTACTTAGGAGCTAAAAGAGAATAATTACGGTGTCAGCAGAGGGAATCCTGGGATCTCTCTCTCTCTCTCTCTCTCTCTCTCTCTCTCTCTCTCTCTCTCTCTCTCTCTCTCTCTCTCTCTCTCTCTCTCTATATATATATATATATATATATATATATATATATATATATATATATATATATATATATATATAATATAATGACAATCCATGTCTTAATATTATTCAGGAAAAGCATTAATATATTATGTTTTACCTAAAACTTATAATATGATCTTAACAATTAACTACTGGAATATCTGTATTAATATAAACATTTTCGTGACGAACGATTACCAAATAAATTCACCATTGCATTCACATTACTTACGGAATTCATTGAACTATCTAGAAAAAGTTTTCGAACAGAGAAACTAAAAATTGAGAAAATCGTTTACTATTTTTCCAATTAACCTGAAATTAACGTTTTTGTTTTTTAAATAGAACGAGAAGAGTAATCAGTATCTCGTTAGCGTAAAAAAACATAAGGTGGTAATGGGCTAGAGGCGTACTGAGAGAGAGAGAGAGAGAGAGAGAGAGAGAGAGAGAGAGAGAGAGAGAGAGAGAGAGAGAGAGAGAGAGAGAGAGAGAGAGAGAGAGAGAGAGAGAGAGAGAGAGAGAGAGGGGGGGGGGGGGGGGAATTGGGGGACGTTTACCTGCCAGATAACTAGAAATATCGGATTATAAAAAATGCATATTGCATTTTAATGCCTTATTTATTATATAATATGAGTGTGTTTAGTTATTCACAGTTGCATGATAAATACTAATCAGTAGCAAATGATGTGCTCATATCCAGACACGAGCATTTTGGCCAAAATATTACGAGTATCAACATTTATGGCACTATTATTTGGAAAATGATTACTCTACTTTTCAAACATAATTTTATTGTTATCATTATTACTTATTATGTGTGAGGGCTGGTCCTGTCCAGAGTGAGGTTTCGCATCCTCTACCCAACCTTGCCCTTTCTGTCTGACTCTTTTCCTGTACTACTTTCCTACTTTGGGGGCAGGTGGCTAGGAATCCTCCTCCATGTGTAAAATTCACCTACTAGACGAGACAGAGAAAGGGGCGAGGTAACGCGAAAGTGGTCTCGGACTCTAAGAATTAAAACTTTAAATATTGTTTTTGTTCGGGCTCTGTCTCGAGTCGGCCACCCTCAGCTATGGGGTATGTGCCTGAGTATATACATACATACATACATACATACATCAACTCTGTGTAAGCATAGATCAGTGAGGATTATCTATGTGAATATAAATCAAGTTTTTGTTTTTCCATCCATAATTAATTCTTAATACCTTCCCTTAACATTTTACCATATAACGACTTAAATAATGAAGAACTACGTCTTCTTACTGAACTAAATAATATGAAATTTAACACTTTTTATATCGATTCACAGAATAAAAATGAATACGACATAGATAATAAATTCTTAAACAGCCTACCATTTGATAATCAGTTCTGCTTCGTAGATTTACCTAAACCATTGTTTAATACCAAGGAATCGTCACTGATGATCTTGTTTTTGAACATTCGAAGCATTCCATCCAATGTTTTACATTTCGTAACTCAATGTATGGATGAAATTGAAACCAATTTAGATATTATTGGGTTTATTGAACTTATATAATATATATACCTAATTATACTATGTTTAATCAATGTAGGAACACAACCGGAGGGGAAGTGAGTTTGTATATCCGGGATTGTTTACAAAGTTCATCTACTATGGGTTTCACAGGACGTGTTACATCGTTTTTCGGGAATAACTTATTAACAAACAGTTGGATCAGTATGATATTTTGCCACAGCTTTTTCACACCGTCCCTTAATTTTCGTCAATATTGTGCGTTACCAAAAGTGGAGAATCAGGGCACTTGTCCCTTAGTCATGAGGTTAAAGTCACACCTGAATGACTAGAAAACGGACAAGGCTACTGTGGCGTACCTGTGTAAACCACCAAACCATTATTGCTCCTCCATCAAACACGGTCGTTATCAGCCACCACCCAACCCTACTATCACCTTTACATTCATGTTATAATGTCACTATAACAAAAAATATAAAAAAATATCACATCATTTGTGTATATTTGTATTTGATGACAGTAGTGATGATAATGACGTTATGTGTGTGTGTGTGTGTGTGTGCATACATTACAAAAGTGATGATATGATGCTTGTGGTAATTCAAGATCAATTACAATATATTGTAGTTTAGTGTTTATGAGTGTGAAGGTTCGAGAAGTTATATGTAAGTGTATTTTTCACCAGATGGCAATGTCTCTCTTTAAACACTCTGCATCTTGACAATTTATATTGAGGAGGTTGGTGATATCATGGAGGGTATTTTATCCTTCTAAGCCATCACGTTATTACGAGAGAAACGGACATTTGGGCTTTCGCACTGAAGGAATGGAGGTTAAGGAGATGAGTGCAATTCCCAAATTAGCCAACGAAGTTGGAGGTGGTTTTGGTTTTGCCTCCATTTGTCAATCTGTTTGTCTGTTAACAAGATATCTAAACAAATGATGAACCAATTGTTACGATGTTTCGTGGGCAGATAGGATATCCGCAAAGGGAGAGTCAATTTAGGTGATCAGTAGAGTGCATACCTCCGCCAGCGTAGGTGGAGATATGAACTCTACCGAGTGCCCTTGTAGCTCCAATGTGGAAGCATAAGAATGATTGTCTTTTGTATTACTGATAGGTATTAAATTTAAAAGGGAATTGAAGGGGATGAGGCATAACCCTATGTTCATATAAGGGAATTATAGATGCTATCTATCTATCTATATATTGCCGGTCGACTTACTCCCCTTTGTGAGGGTGTTCACACACAAATTGCCTTCTAGGAACCTGCCCCACGTGAGGACAACCTGTGCCAATTTATTCAAGGACTTACACGATTGACCGCTCAACTTATGGACCATCCGACTCTAAAGCCCTCTATATATATCTGTTCAGCACTATTATTCAACAGTGGTGGGACCATCCACCAACCTGGTTCACCCTTAAGTGAAGTAAATAGTAAGTATTTGTATAAAGATTACACCCCTAGACGGGTTGCCGACCAAGGCTGATGAGTCATATTCACCCGAGAGACACTGGGCCGAAATATTAAATGGGCCACACAATATTGCCTATAAATATTAATGTTTTGAAAATGAGTAAATCCTTCGATACGATGTCATCTTTTTAATGCAATGGTCGCGATCATTGGATGATTTACATTCAAATTAGGATTGACCATCTGCCCCAACTGCCAGCTTCGTCTTATAAGGAGTCACACAAACAAACACTTACTGGATATGAACGTAGGTTTTAATTAAGCATACTTAAGGGGAGGCAGACCGTTTTTCTGGACCCCCTTCTCCCTAATGTTTAGCCCCACTAGTTTTGAGATTATAAGACGTTCGGCCCAATAGTTTGGCGATTTTAACACCTTTCATCCCATTTCGTTGTACATTTTAAGACCTTTCGTGTCATTTAGGTGTCGATTATTTCCTGGCAAGCGATAGCGAGCCTGCAATTTTAAGAGGAACCGGCCTTTGGCCGGGAAAATTTTCTACCGAAAATTGTACAAATTTATCTTGAAGGGGGTGTTTTTCCAAGCTTGATGGAGGTCTAGGGAGGAAACCGAAAAAATATATGAATAAATGAATTAATAGACCAAACAAACGGTCTGCCTCCCCTTAATTCCCATAATTGTGTAAGTTCTATCATTGAGCTAATACAAATATGTAACATCTCGTATACAATTTCCAGTTACCTCAAAATGAGTGAGCAATTAACGATGATGGAAGGGTCTAGCTTGAAGACTTGTCACTTTACATATTATCGTGATCAAAGAGGATTCGATGCACCTAAAGAAAAATGGTGTGGATGTTTCCTGATGATTGCTCTAATGAGGCATTGATGAGACTCATTAACCCTCTCACGTTTTTGACGCAATTTTCAGCCTATTGGGGATACTTTAAAGCCTTTGTTACCATCAGGGGTATTTATAAACCTTTAGTTTAGTTACTTCAACCTCTGCAGTTATCTTTGAGTTAGCTGTGGGCAGAAAACTAATTTTGGAGAGGTAATTATAAGAGTGAGAGAACTCTATTTATTATTGCTAATCTGGCAACCTCTGCGTCATAAAAACGTGAAAGGGTTAAGGGGGCCCACCTCGCTTTTCTTTATCTTTCTCTCTCTCTCTCTTTGGCTTGTATCCATTCGGCCCCATTCAGCCTACTGTTTTAAGACGTTTACCCCCATCCATGTGTCAATATCTTCCTGGCGAGTGGTAGCGAGCCAGCATAAATATATTTTTGTTTTGACAGCAAGCTAAATTTGTACATTTTCCGATAGAAAAATTTCTCCGGCGAAGCCGGATTTCTCCATACAATGCTGGCTCGCTATTGCTCGCCAGGAAGAAATTGACACCTGGATGGGGATAAAAGTCTTAAAGCAGTTGGCGGAATGGGGCCGAATGGATACAAACCAGGGAAAGAGAGAAAAGGAGAGAAAGATACAAAAAAAAGCCGGTGACTCCCCTTAACGGGAAGGCTTTACCCGTGTTGCTGCTCACACCATCGGTAAACTTTGGCCTGAGTTTGGAGTTTAAATCATGTCGGATTCCATAGCTCATCCCCGAGATAAATATTATTTGTGGATGTAGGCTGCAATAATTATGATGAAATACATGGACATTTGGTTCAATGACGTGTGAATAATCTCGCTAGGAAGATGTGGTTAGCCGTCTTTGTGTTTGCTCTCTCACACACACACTCCCTTGAACTCCTCAAGGTGAGATGTGGTTAGCCGTCTTTGTGTTTGCTCTCTCACACACACACTCCCTTGAACTCCTCAAGGTGAGATGTGGTTAGCCGTCTTTGTGTTTGCTCTCTCACACACACACTCCCTTGAACTCCTCAAGGTGAGATGTGGTTAGCCGTCTTTGTGTTTGCTCTCTCACACACACACTCCCTTGAACTCCTCAAGGTGAGATTGTAGACACCAGTATAGCAGGGCAATACCCAGAGGAGGCCTCATAGAAATTTGATAAGGAGTTGCTGTAATTCCTGTTTCATTTGTCTGGCTTCCCTCACTGCTTCTGTTTGTGTCTCACCTATATGGAGTAATGCAGCTACAGTAGATCTCACAAACACCTCCTCCTCCTATTCATTTCACTACTATTCAATGAATGGCACCCAGCTTAAGAATGTAGACAGATAAACTGATTTGGGAGTAACAATATCGAGTAACCTAAAACCGAGTCAACAATGTTCAGAAGTTGTTAAGAAGGCAAACAAAATAATTGGCTTCATAGGCAGGTCATTTGAGCATAAATCCAAAGATGTAATCCTAACTCTTTACAATTCCTTAGTCCGCCCTCTCCTGGAATATGCGTTCAATCCTGGTGCCCTTACTACCAAAAAGATATAGACAAGCTAGAACGAGTTCAACGCAGAGTTACCAAATGATACCTTTCCTAAAGAACAAACCATACGAGGAGTGTTTTAGAGAATTTAATCTATTTTCT
Source organism: Paralithodes platypus (assembly GCA_032716605.1). Classification (NCBI taxonomy): domain Eukaryota; kingdom Metazoa; phylum Arthropoda; class Malacostraca; order Decapoda; family Lithodidae; genus Paralithodes; species Paralithodes platypus. The sequence goes on along the minus strand of CM064579.1, from coordinate 17,071,767 downwards.
TTAACCCAGCGCAGATTAAGAGGCGACTTAAAATTCAAGTGTTCAAAATCATCAAAGGCATCGACAATATGAACTGTAATCAATATTTCATTATCGACCAATCAAATTATACGCGGGGGAAAGGTTGCAAAATAATTGGCAACTCGTTTAGCTCACGCAAGACTAAGAATGTCTTCATCAATCGAGTTGTCAACTTGTGGATTGGGCTTCCCCGAGATGTCATAGACTGCAGCACCGTTGATTCTTATAAACTTCGCCAAGACAAATACTTTGCCTTAAATTAAATCCACGACTGACTGCATTTGTAAAGGAATAAAGTGTGTGTGTTTTCCCCCCTCTATTATATTACTAACAACTGTCCCCTACTAACATCTATTCCTGCCACGGACATTTGGCCCAAGGCAGTCTTCCCTTTCCATTTTTCCCTTACCCACTTTAAACTAAAACCATCAGTGTTTTGGAGGGCAAGCAGCCTTGAGGGGTCTCTGGATCTGTTGTTGCTTGATTTCTTTTGTACTCCTTTGTACCTAACCCTATTCCAAGTAAGTATGCCAAAACATTTGAACATTAACCTCTATAAGTCACAAACCACTAGAATAACCGAGCTAATATATCTACCATTTGGGAAGCATCAGCCAGGGAATAAGTGTGAAAATGTACAGCCCATTTTCTCTAGTCCTTTTTGAGCTACAGAGGTTAGGATTCACGATGTTTAGATTACCTATTCGGGGTACAGCACCTCTCCCAGTACCCCAAACCTGCCTACTTCATTTAATCTTATTCGGGGTACAGCACCTCCCAGTACCCCAAACCTGCCTACTTCATTTAATCTTATTCGGGGTACAGCACCTCTCCCAGTACCCCAAACCTGCCTACTTCATTTAATCTTATTCGGGGTACAGCACCTCTCCCAGTACCCCAAACCTGCCTACTTCATTTAATCTTATTCGGGGTACAGCACCTCTCCCAGTACCCCAAACCTGCCTACTTCATTTAATCTTAAGGGGGGCTGGTTGTTTTCTCTGGCCTCCCTTCTTCTGCATGATTAGCCCTATTAGTATTCAGATTAGCCCTATTAGTATTCAGATTAGCCCCATTAGTATTCACATTAGCCCTATTAGTATTCAGATTTTAAGACGTTCCGACCATTAGTTGAGCGATTTTAAGACCATTCACCCTATTTCTTTTTCAATGAAAGACCTTTTGTACAATTTCATTATTTTGTCCTGGCGAGTGATAGAGAGCCTATAATTTAGTAGTAACCGGCCTCCGTCCGGGACATTTTGATATCAAATAATGTACAAATTCATCTTGAAACAGGGTGTTTGCGTGTTTTTTAAGGAAACAAATAACATAATAACATAAAATATACATATATATATATATATATACGGTGTATACAAATATATACGCCCATCTTCCCTTAACCCGCTTAGTACCAGTTCTATCTATATAATTTTATGCTAGCTACTTATAGAAGATGTTAAGTAGTTTAGAAGTGCGTGCGGAGTTACATGGAGGGATAGACAGACGAATGAGGAAATATGAGAGACGTTTGGTGTGGATGTAGATGTGCTGGAAAGTGTGAAAAGGAACACCTTGAAATGGTTCGGCCATGTGGAACGTATGGGAAGGGAGAGAATGAGAGTGTACGAGAGTGAGGTGGAAGGACATAGAGGGATAGAAAGACCGAGTGAGAAGTGGAATGATGGAGTGAAGAAGTATAAGCGTGCTGGACGGGAGGAGGGACGTCGAATGACTGGGGACAGAGGTTCATGGGGGCGTGTTGGCCATGGCCACCCCTTCGCGGATCACGGCGTCCGGCAATAGATAGATAGATATATAGGAAGGGCCTCTAGCAATTGGAAGGCTTCGAAATATCTTAATTAATGCTTTTTGCTACCACAAATTCTTCTTAAGTTGGACACAATCGTCAAAATTTAGCTAGAATGTTATGACAAAGACGTAGCCGGTACAGCAGTGGTTAACGCCAGTCCCTCTCCCTTGCCATCCTCCGTCTCTCTCTCTCTCTCTCTCTCTCTCTCTCTCTCTCTTTCTCTCTCTCTCTCTCTCTCTCTCTTAACTGGCATCAGTAACACTTTAACTGATTCTAATCTTTAGTGGAATTTCAAATCTCAAAACACTAAATCAGGAACCAATGGATTTTCTTTTTCTCTCTCTCTCGTTATAGTAAGGGTAAATTGAATTTTGAAGGTAGTGAAAGTGGGAAGAATAAAGTAAATAGACGGATAATATAGCCGAGAAAGCAACAAGGGAGAAAGTGGGGAAGAAGAAGAAAATAAGAATGGGAAAAATAGAGGAAATCATGACATTGGAAAATTGAGGTGAAGAACGTAAGAAAGGGAAGCATGGAAACAGTATCAAAATAAGGGAGTAGGGAGAGGAAGTACAGTAAATCCGGTTAATTGGGAGAACCTAGTAGCCATGGTGGAATTAGTGAGTCGAAAGTAGCTAAACAGAAAGTAAGGCAAAGAAAGTAACAAGGAGATAAGTAGGATTAAGACATAAACAAGAACGTAGCAAGAGTGAATTAGGGAGAACAAAGTAGGCCACATAGGCAAAGTAGGGAGTTGCTGGAACTCCTGTTAAATGTATCTGTCTTCCCCCACTGTTTCTATTTGTGCCACTAACACCTCCTCCTGCTATTCATATCCCTACACTTTACAAGCACACCACACTTTTTCCAACACATCTCTATTGCCTCTAACGTACCTGGATTTCGGCTCTCGATCACTCTTTCAACCTTGGGGGACACTTGTTACAGGCATCTTTCCCTTTTGTCCCCTTCGTGCAAATAGAGAATAAATAAAGTAAAGACGAAGAGAAAGTCGAGAAAAGTAGCACAGCAAACAGCAGGTAAACATGAAACAAAGGGGAATATAACATGAATGACATAGGAGGATCGAGGTAGCAAGGGCAGGGACAGTCTCGACAATATAACATGAATGACATAGGAGGATCGAGGTAGCAAGGGCAGGGACAGTCTCGACAATATAACATGAATGACATAGGAGGATCGAGGTAGCAAGGGCAGGGACAGTCTCGACAATATAACATGAATGACATAGGAGGATCGAGGTAGCAAGGGCAGGGACAGTCTCGACAATATAACATGAATGACATAGGAGGATCGAGGTAGCAAGGGCAGGGACAGTCTCGACAATATAACATGAATGACATAGGAGGATCGAGGTAGCAAGGGCAGGGACAGTCTCGACAATATAACATGAATGACATAGGAGGATCGAGGTAGCAAGGGCAGGGACAGTCTCGACAATATAACATGAATGACATAGGAGGATCGAGGTAGCAAGGGCAGGGACAGTCTCGACAATATAACATGAATGACATAGGAGGATCGAGGTAGCAAGGGCAGGGACAGTCTCGACAATATAACATGAATGACATAGGAGGATCGAGGTAGCAAGGGCAGGGACAGTCTTGACAATATTATACATAGGAGGATCGAGGTAGCAAGGGCAGGGACAGTCTCGACAATATTATACATAGGAGGATGGAGGTAGCAAGGGCAGGGACAGTCTTGACAATATTATACATAGGAGGATCGAGGTAGCAAGGGCAGGGACAGTCTTGACAATATTATACATAGGAGGATCGAGGTAGCAAGGGCAGGGACAGTCTTGACAATATTATACGATAGAAGAAAGTAATTAAGGATCAGTCGGGATTAAGAAAATATCAAATGAAAACGAAATAACAAACAAAACTATAGTTAAGTGTTAATAGGACGGGAGTAGTAATATATAATAAGGTTGAAAGTTTATTGATTTGTTTATTGATTGTATTATAATTATCGATTATTTTGTATGTAATCATATTTTGATTTGTATATAATTATATTGTTGATTACACTTTTGTTTTGTACGTTGCAGTACTTTAACCCATATCTAAATAATTAAAGGTCAATGTTTGTCTGTTTGTCAGTTACCCGACCTTTGTTACTAAACTCCTCCCACAGTTTTGGTGTCAGGTGGGAGTGTGGAGCACCGTTGGAGAGCCCAGGCTTTGGAGATGGTTTTTAGGTGAGCTTAGTGGAAGTCAGAGACACTTTTGTTTAATAACATTTTCGGCAGAACTTATGTAGTATACGGAAGCGAAACAAATTCGAAAAAAATGGCCGTTTGGGGCAGAAGGAGGCCTCCGATCGAAAAGGTGTATGGAACGAAATTTGTTCGCAGCTCCCCAAAATGGGGGTACGGATGAGGTCAGATCCAAAATCGGAGGTCATTTAGCGGCCGAAATCGAAGTCGCCGTTTAATGAGGCACAGGGAGGTCGAGGCCGGTGATTATGGTAGTAGTAGTATTGTGATGATTGTGGTAGTAGTGATTGATGATGGTGATTATGGTAGTAGAATTTAAACCCGGGCAACGCCGGGTACCCCTCCTAGTACTATATAAAGGGAACTTTCTGTGAGTGTTCTCTCTGTCTGTTTGTTCATGAACTACTTCCTCAGTTTTCAAGATGGAGGGCCCACACTTTGGCATGCATACTAAGGTGGTTCCAGAATAGGTTTTGAGCGGTGGTGGGGCTGGGGGCGGCGGAGACCCCTCCATTACCTCCAACTCTCTCATTATTCAAAATAGAGAGCCCACATATTTAGGCCGTACAGGGGGGGGGGAACCCACCCCCAACTACCCCAGTTTTCAAGATGGAGAGCCCATACTTGGCATGTATACTAAGGGGGTGCCAGAATAGGTTTTAAGCTTAATTTGTTTTATCCCCTCACCCCCCGAGATAGACAGCCCATACTTCGATTATGATTTTGCCTGACTAATTGTACACGACTTTCCTCCGCTTAGGAAGTACCTTTAGAGTTTCAAGAGGTAAAAAACAATCTGTTTATTAGTAACATTATTTGAGGTTAGTTAGAATAAATTTCAGTAAGCATGTTTAGTAAAAAAACATATCTCCGCCACCCGTGCAAACTAGAACAAGGGACTGATGGAAGGGATAGGGATAGAGGGGGTAGGAAGGAAGGGAGAAAAAGAAAGACAGGAGTGAAGGAGGGGGTAGGAAGAAAGGGAGGGAGGGAGGGAGGGAAGAATGAAGGAAATGGGTGAAGGAGGGGATACAAAGGAGTACAAAGGTAGGGAGGAAGAGAAGAAAGAAGGAAAGAAGTGAATGATGGAGGGGGTAAAAGGAAGAAAGAAAGGAAGGGAAGACAGACGGAAAGGAGTGAAGGAGGCGGGTAAGAAGAAAAGGGAAGTAGGTAAGGGAGAAAAGCATGGAGGAACAAGATAAGGAGGAGAAAGAGGGGGGGGGGGCGCAGAGGTGGAATGAAATCCTTGGAACAGTAGGGACCTAGGGTCACACTATGGAGGAATGAAGGAATACAGGTAAGGAAGCAAAGACAAATACTGCAGCATATAGGAACAGCTGGAGAAAGGAAGGAAGGCAGTGTGGGTGTGTGTGTGTGGGTGGGTGTATGTGTGTGGGTGGGTGGGTGTGTGGGTGAGTGCGTGTGGATGGATGTGGGTCTGTGAGTGGCTGTGGGTGGCAGTGAGTTATTTGAAGGTGGCCGGCTGGGAAACGCGGGGGTTGCTAGAAAGGAAAGGAAAGAGAACACGCACAAAAGAGTGGGTGTACTCTGTGTGTGTGTGTGTGTGTGTGTGTGTACGTGTGTGAGAGAGAGAGAGAGAGAGATAAGGAATTGTATTCATACTTGCAAGTCAACCAAGAAGTGGTGTATATAATAAGCGCATTAACAGATGCGGAGAGTAAGTTGGAGTAAATTAATATAATGACTTGAAATACGGTATCGGTGTATACTAAGCTCTCCAAAATGAATATACCTTCTCAATGAGGCCATCCAAAATGTACAGGTATAAGTAATAAGTAATATGCAAATGACCACTTGCGAGTTTTGGTACATTAGGAAGTCGGAGATGTGGAAATCGATATTTAACAGAATTTTCCGAGAGTAAGATTTCAAAATCCTGGACTTGGCACGTTACTGGTATTATCCCTTGCAAATACCGAGGCAAAATAGTCATTTAGGGATTTAGCTATATCAATGTCAGAGGTTTGTAGTTGGCCTACTGGATCCTTTAGAGGTCCAATGCTACTTTTGAATGGCTTCCTGCTGTTCACATAGCTGAAGAATTCGTTAGGACTCTCTTTGCAGAGGGCTGCAACCCTGAGTTCTTTATTCTGCTTTGCTTGCTTTATAAGAGATTTCACTCTCCTACACATATTTTTGAAGGAAGCTAAATATCTTTGGTCTTGACTTCTTTTGGCCTTTCTGTATGCAACCTTTCTCTTTCTAATTGCTGAAGCTATGTCACTTGTGAACCATTTTGGTTGGGTTGAGCCTGATTTGGCAAGTTTAGTAGGAGCTAATGCAGCTTGTCAATCCATAAAATGCTCTTTCAATGAGCACCAAATCGCATTAGCATTCTAACTCTCAAGTCTGATCTGGAATAAGCTTCCCCTAAGGCCTTCAAAATTTGCACGATGGAAATCTAGTTTTGCACTTTGAGGACTGGTGGGTCTGCTGCTAATGGTGCGAAGAGAGAACCTAACTAGATTGTAGTCACTACCTATGAGTGATTCCCCAACAGATAAGCTGGTCACACTTTCTTCTTGAGCGGTGAACACAAAATCTAGTATGTATATGCTTAGATTAATATGCAGTATTTGAGAATGCATAATATATCGTAGGCTTGTGCATAAACATTCAACTGTCTTGATAGCGTAATGCTTAGTGTGCGGATTTTGGTGCGAGTATCCTAGGTTCGAGTCCTTGGAGTACCATATCTATTCATTACTTTCATTGATATCATTAGTTAGGTTTATTTGTAAATTAATTGGGGGGTTGGTGAAAACTAATATGAATATTATTGCCTCTAGTTGATTCGTTCACACACTGGGTCAAAAAGTTATCATTAGCAAAGTCCACAAGACGCCTACCTTCAGCATCGGCAGTTCTTGCTTCCCAGTTTACTAGGCAATTGAAGTCACCTAAGATCACACTGGTATTACCCTCAATAGCAGCACTCAGTCTTGTGTACAGAAGTTCAACCTTTTAAACATTTTTATGTGGAGGTCTGTACACCAGAACAATCCTATAGATAGAGTTACCTAGGTTGAGATCTACTCCAAGCAGTTCATGTTCTGACCTGATCTTGCAGTCAATTGAATTTAGAAAATCTCTGATGTACAAGAAAATTCCACCTCCTTCCTGCATGTTTCTGTCTTTGTGGAACTTTCTATATCCAGGTATTTAAAATTCCCCAACATAACCTCTGGTATCACTATGAATCCAGGATTCAGTGATAGCCACTACATCGAAGCATTCTGTAGACAACAATGGCCGAAGTTCGGAGAATTTATTCCTAATTGACACAGCATTAAATAATATTACCTTAAGGGGATTCAGGTTTTTCTTAGAACCCCCTAGTTTACCCGTTTCCCGAAGAGAAAGGGGTCTCTGGGGGTAGTGCATTGTCTTGCACACTATTTCTCTGTACACCATCAGAGGTATTGCAATTTCCTATATGGGGCGAATCCTAACCTGAGGTAGATGAACCACTATCTAGTGGTTCAGATATTGGCACTTGAGATGTAGAATCTAGAGGGAGTTGTGGGTTGTCTCTCAATCTGCTGGGGACCTCTGCCACTTGTTGAGAGGTATTCTTGCTCTCAGAGGCACTATCTCCTTTTGTGGGATCTCTTTTTGTAAGTTTGAGATCTGCTGGAGAGGGTTTGCAGTTTTCCTGCTGGGGAGCACTTTCTACATTTGTGCTTGCCCTCAGCAAGCTGTAAAGATGGTGATTTAGGAAATCACCAAGTTTCATTTTACCAATAATGCCCAAGTGCACACTATGCACTTGAGTTCCCATAAAACTCATCAAATGGGTGCACAAATTTCACCCCTTTCTGGGTATAAAGGTCAGCTAACTTACCATTTAAGCCTATTGGTTTGCTGGTAGCACAATCCCCTCGGTACATTCTGGGAAAAATACGAAGTGTCATGCCTCTGTCTGTCTTGAGTCGGAGCTCATCAGCCAGAGTCATGACCTCTCCTATTATTGACTCTGTGGCACCGATTGTATTTCTTTTGAGAAACAGGCCATTACCACTGACATGGGCTATTATTGCCGTCCCCTTAGTCTTGGACCAGACTTCTTCCACTCCCTTTGTGATCTGGGAAGTCCTTGCACCTGCAAGGCTCTTCACCTTTCTGACATTTCAGCAAAACTTAACAAAATGAGACTCTTGGCTTTTACCCTGAGAATCCCCAATCAAAATTGTTTTTGTCTCTTTGTCACTAACAAGATCATACCTGCTTGACATGCTAAGTTGCCCACTCGGCACTTGACAATCCTTTTTTCCTCTGTTCTGTGGGGACTTAGGGAAGTCATACTGACTTTTGGCATGGTCTAAAGGGGACTGAATCTATTTGAAGTGTTAACCTCAAATTCCTGTCTAGTCTTTTGCTTCTTTTTGTGTTTGACCTCTCTTCAAGCACTAGTTGTAGCAGGGATCGCAGCCTCTTCTGTAGTTGCTGATGTAATTGTTGCCTCCTTGACTGGCACTACATTCTTATTTTGGTTATTTGCACCTCCATGACTTGTGCTGGTGTTTGAAGGAATGGCTGCCACTCTCACATTAGCTTCACTTCTAGCGCTATCTATTACCTTTTTTAACTGTTATATTTCTTTTCTTCCTTCAGAAACTTTGTTCTTTAGAATTATATTTTCTGTGTGTCTTTTCTTTATTTGTTCCTCAGCTACCTCCTTCATGAGTTTGCCTTCTATCTCACAAAAGAGACAGAGACCATCATGGTGGATGCTGGCAAATGCACTTTCTTTAAAGACAATACACCACTTTAGCTTCTTGCACGTAGCGCAAGTTACTTTGAGTTTTGAAGTACCAGTAGCTGACATGGTTATACAATTGTTCTAACAGTTAAAATACTTTGTAACGGCTTCTAACTCAAGGAAAACTAATGACCTATGCAATGCTATAAAAAGGGGGTCGGTGGTGAATTATGCCCGCATTATCCTCATCCGCCTATTCGTCAATGATGTTCATACTGTTCTAGATTCTGACTTCGTTATGCCTGCCACACTAAACCAAAGCTCTCCTCGAGGTCAGACAGTCCAAACGTGCTGCAGCTTCCAAATGAGCAGCACTCGTATCCTAAAGACACCGATTTTCCGAAAGGAGTGACAGAGATAACCTGAATCCTTACTAAGTACTACTAACCACCTTCAAACGGCCAGACTCTAGAATCAAGTGATCAAGAGATATTACACTTATTCCAGTAGACAAACCTGGGTATTTTAGTTGGCCTGGCAACCAACATGGCAGTAAAGCTCTCTCACCTAAGAGCAATCCAGCCAGATGCACCATAGCACGGTCACAGGGACTAGTCAAGCATTACACGAGAGAGAGAGATTAATCTTGCATCATGTTTGGTGATATACAGTGTACTGTAGTCCCGTGTGTTGTAAGGGTTGGACTGTTGTGAGCTACCACCATCATCCCCTTCACTAACATCAACTCCATCTTCCCAATTAACCACTCAATAAAACACTTCACCTTATTCTGGTATCATTTTTTATTGGGCGATCGTTAGCGAGATTACAATTTAGGAGAAGCAGGCATGTTTCTATCTTAAAATGTGCATATTTATCCTGAAGCGGATGTGGTTGGCCCTTATTTTTTGTTTTATTGTTTGTCTTTAGGGGGGTCACCGGCTTGTTCTTGCCTTAAAGGGGTTTGGGTTGATTTATTAGTTTATGTAATAGGCCTAATACAATAATCGTTATTTTAGTTTCCTCCCTAGACCTCCATCAAGCTTAACCCATTGGCTGCGGCTATGTTTGGGCTATTTAGGGCATATTCAGGCACTCCTGAATGATAAATCAATCATCTGCATTAAATGAACTGTATTCTGCCGAAAACTAGGCGAAAATAGCTTCAAAATGAGACCAGAACGGGCCCCTTACGTGGTCTGGTTCACCCGCAGTGGTGCCAGTAAAACGCGGGAAACCCGCTATTTGGTAGCACTCGCTCGCTTGGCTACACTGTTGTGAGAGAGAGAGAGAGACCCACGCGAGAGGCAGTCTACCTCAGTGAGCCGCTCCCTTGTCTGAGGGACGGAGGTGGGCCCCTCACGCTCCCGCCCACTGATACTCAATTTTTAAGTTTATTACAGGCGTTTAAAACCTGGAAATTGCTGTAACTTGCCAGGATGTTCCAGAACGTCACCAGCAGCCAAAGGGTTAAAATACATCCCCAAGACCGCTCTTCGAAATGATTTTGTATATTTTTTGGTAGAATAATGTCCTGACCGTAGGTGGGTTCCTCCAAAATTGCAGTCTCGCTATCGCTCACCAGGATAAAAAATAGACACCTAAATGGCATAAGAGGTTTTTAAATTGACAAAGAAATGAAGTGAAAGGTCTTAAAATCGACCAACTAATGCTGCTAAACATGAGGGAGAAGGGGGTCCAGAATAACCAAAAAGAAACCTTTAAGGGGGGTGACCTGTTTTTGTTCTGTCCTTTCTATCTTTCTCTGGCTTGTATCCATTTGACCCCTTTCAGCCTACTGTTTTAAGACGTTTATCCCCATCTATCTATCTATCTATTGCCTGACGCCGTGATCCCCGAAGGGGTGGCCACGAACGAACCGCCCCCATGCACCTCTGTCCCCAGTCAGTCGACGCCCCTCCCCCCAACCAGCACCACCTTCGTTCATGTACTTCCTCACTCCATCCTTCCACCTCATATTCGGTCTACCTCTCCCCCTCTGTCCCTCCACCTCGCTCTCATACACCCTCTTAGTCATTCTCTCGCTTTCCATACGTTCCATAAGGCCGAACCATCTCAAGTTGTTCCTTTTCACACTTTCCAGCACATCTACCTCCACACCACACCTCCTTCTTACTTCCTCATTAGTCTGTCTATCCCCATCCAGGTGTATATTTTTTACTGGTGAGCGGTAGTGAGCCAGCATATTTTTTATTTTTGTTTGACAGCAGGCTAAATTTGTACATTTTTCGATAGAAAAATTTCTCCAGCGAAGCCGGATTTCTTCATATAATGCTGGCTCGCTATCGCTCGCCAGGAAGAAATCGACACCAAGATGGGGATAAACGTCTTAAAATAATTGGCTGAATGGGGCCAAATGGATACATGCCAGAGAAAGAGATTAAAGGACAGAAATAACAAAAAGCGGGTCACCCCCCTTAACCAACCAGGGAAGAATATAAACATGGTCCTATATTGACTATTGAAATACCGTTATATACTATTTGGAAATTACGTTCAACCCTTTCAGCACCATGACGCATTTATTAGACGACTATATACTGTATAAGAAGGACCTATGTTATTAACCCCGACTGTCCCGGCGACGTCCTTTTAACTTGATTCTGGCTACTATTAGACGATTTTGTTCAGTTAAAAGAGGGCCTCCAGCATTAAACAGGCTTCAAACTATCTCACTTAACCTACTATCATACCACAGGTCCTTCTTAAACTGCACAACATCGTCTAAATATAGCTACAATAAAGTTAAAAATACGTCGCTGGTACGGAAGGGGTTAAGAGGGTTTATTGAGATCGTATTTACCCATTTGAGTCGCAAAGGCAGATTATATACTAAAGGAAATCGTCTAATGGTAACCAAAACATGATGGAAATTAGGTATTGGTGGTGAAGTGGTTAAAGATATATATTTGAACCTAGTAAAATAATCACTAAATAACAAGTGTGATATTTCAACAGCCTGTTTCAGTAAAGCGGGTTCATGCGAGCAACTCAGTCTATAGTCCGTTCATTCCAGGTGGGGCAGAACTCGTAACCTCTAACTTCTGTAACTCAAAAAGGGCTAGAGCAAGTGAGCTGTCAAATTATACACATATTCCTTAGCCAAGTCTTCCTATTTGGTAGAAATATTAGCTGGATTACTCTAGTCCTTTTTGAGTTATGAGAGGTTAGGGGGTACGATTTCGGCCCAACCTATAATGAACGGACTATAGTCGTTGATAGCAGTACAGGATAGTATTGTTGATTGAAGGGACTGGAATTCTCGAAAAGGGGCTCCAGCGACACGCTAATCGGTGCCATTTGCACGTGGCGATCTTTGTAACAGATAACTGATAACGTTATTCTTGACTTAAAGTGTGGTGGCTTAACACCTTAAGAGCGGCCTAGACGGTAATTTCTATGTACCGCCCAGCGTTTTTTTTACCATAAATTGGGCTGTTTCCATGCTCTTTTTCATGCATAAACAAGACCCAGAGCGTAATACAAGTATGTATCCCTGAAAGGGCATAAATTGAGCTTTCCAATGACACCCGAATCATTCTTCTACGATCACTGGTTGTCTTGCAACGATCGTGCAACCGAAGGGCAAAATCGCTAAAATACGGTAATTTTCTTTCATTATTACGTGTGAAACGAGTGAGAGAGGGTGGAGGAGGGTGCAGTAAATCTCAGTAGGTCCACGGCGGCCGTGGCGAGTGGTCAGGAGGTAATCTATGCTCCTCCCACCGCTCTGCTCTCTCTCTCAGAGCACATTACGTGATCAAAATTGCACTCGACAATAGCCGTGACCCGCATATGGCTATCTTTTCTTTAATTCGACATATGCCGGGTGCCGCCAGTTAAAGGTTAATAATCCAATAGTGTTGATAGCCTCTGAAGTTCTATTGAAAGTCTTGGTGGTGTAATGGATAGAGTGTTTAAAAATGTGTGTTAACCCAGGTTCGAATCCCGGTGGATCACATATATGCTTTTATTAAAGTAATTTTATTGGAGGTATTTGGTCTATCTATCTATCTATTGCCCGACACCGTGATCCCCGAAGGGGTGGCCACGAACGAACTGCCTCCATGCACCTCTGTCCCCAGTCAGCCGACGCCCCTCCCCCCAACCAGCACCACCTTCGTTCATATACTTCCTCACTCCATCCTTCCACCTCTCCTTCGGTCTACCTCTCCCTCTCTGTCCCTCCACCTCGCTCTCGTACACCCTCTTAGTCATTCTCTCGCTTTCCATACGTTCCATATGGCCGAACCATCTCAAGTTGTTCCTTTTCACACTTTCCAGCACATCTACTTCCACACCACACCTCCTTCTTACTTCTTCATTAGTCTGTCTATCCCTCCGCACGCACTTCTTAAGTAATTAATTTCCACTGCTCTCACTCTTGGTCTGAGTCTCTCAACCAACGTCCATGCTTCACTTCCGTAAGTCAGTGTCGGGATTACCACACTGTCATGCAAGGACTTCTTCACTTCCATACTGACCACCCTATTTCTTGTTACTGCTTTCAGCGTTCCTACAACCCTCTCCCCCCCCTTAGTGTTGGGGTGAAAAAAAAAAAAAAATAGATAAACCAACTCAATGTCGATTAGGGTCACCTGTTTTTGTTTTTTCTCTCCCTTTCTCTCTTTCTGTGGCTTGTATCCATTCGGCCCCATATAGCCAACTGTTTTAAGACGTTTATCCCCATCCAGGTGTCGATTTCTTCCTGGTGAGCGATAGCGAGCCAGCATTGTATGGAGAAATCAGGCTTCGCCGGATAAATTTTTCTATCGAAAACATGTACAAATTTAGCTTGCTGTCAAAACAAACAAATATATATGCTGGATCGCTACCGCTCGCCAGGAAAATATTGACACCTGGATGGGGTAAGCGTCTTAAAACAGTACTGAATGGGGCCGAATGAATACAAGCCAAAGAGAGAGTGGGAAAGAAAGAGAGAAAACAACGAGGTGGGCCCCTTTGACATTTGCCAGCAACAGCGTTCGTGTGATTATTTGTGTACTCGGTAGACTCAACCACAACGCTACACTGTTCGTGTGATTATTTGTGTACCCGGTAGACTCAACCACAACGCTACACTGTTCGTGTGATTATTTGTGTACCCGGTAGACTCAACCACAACGCTACACTGTTCGTGTGATTATTTGTGTACCCGGTAGACTCAACCACAACGCTACACTGTTCGTGTGATTATTTGTGTACCTGGTAGACTCAACCACAACGCTACACTGTTATTTGTGTACCTGGTAGACTCAACCACAACGCTACACTGTTCTCCCTCGGAGTAATGATCAGGACTTTATTACATTTGCATACAGATTATTATTTTTGCTTTATATATGTGTAATACATATATATTCGGAATATATTTGTTTAGTATTGGTGTTGTTTTGTGTTGTAGGTATTTAAGTTTATTATAATAATAATAATAATAATAATAATAATAATAATAATAACAATAATAATATTAATTAAAAAATATAATTAATATGATATAAATATTAATAATTACACATTTTATTATTATTATTATTATAATTATTTGTTATAGCGACAAACGTTTGGACCAATCAGCTACGAGGATTTGAGGCAAGCAGAAAGGAAAATCTGCTGGATTTGGGGGCAGTGAATAATGAATGAATTAATATAGAAAAGGTGGGTGAAGGTGAAAGATGGGAAGTTTTTATGGGGTAAGTAGGAGAGACAGAGGTAATAGTGAGAGGAATAGGGTGTCGGGGCTTGACCCAACGTGTGTGAGTTGAGTAATTGGGTTGAGGTTGGATTGCTTTAGTCGGAGCAGTTGTATTTTAGTTTAATTAGGCGGGTGACCTGTTTTTGTTCTGTCCTTTTCTATCTTTCTCTGGCTTTTACCCATTTGGCCCCATTCAGCCTACTGTTTTAAGATGTTTATCCCCATCCAGGTGCCAATTTCTTACTGGTGAGCGGTAGCGAGCCAGCATATTTTTTATTTTTGTTAGACAGCAGGTTAAATTTGTAAATTTTTCGATAGAAATATGTCTCCGGCGAAGCCGGATTTCTTCATATAATGCTGGCTCGCTATCGCTCGCCAGGAAGAAATCGACACCTAGATGGGGATAAACGTCTTAAACTAGTTGGCTGAATGGGGCCGAATGGATACAAGCCAGATAAAGAGAGAAAAGGACAGAAATAACAAAAAGCAGGTCACCCACCTTAATGAGATTCAGTTTGGCTTACCGAGAAGGGGGCTGGGGATGGTGGGAGCAAAATAATGTTGAGTGGTGTAAAATAATGTTGAGTGGTGTAAAATAATGTTGAGTGGTGTAAAATAATGTTGAGTGGTGTACAATAATGTTGAGTGGTGTAAAATAATGTTGAGTGGTGTAAAATAATGTTGAGTGGTGTAACATAATGTTGAGTGGTGTAAAATAATGTTGAGTGGTGTAAAATAATGTTGAGTGGTGTAAAATAATGTTGAGTGGTGTAAAATAATGTTGAGTGGTGTAAAATAATGTTGAGTGGTGTAAAATAATGTTGAGTGGTGTAAAATAATGTTGAGTGGTGTAAAATAATGTTGAGTGGTGTAAAATAATGTTGAGTGGTGTAAAATAATGTTGAGTGGTGCAAAATAATGTTGAGTGGTGTAAAATAATGTTGAGTGGTGTAAAATAATGTTGAGTGGTGTAAAATAATGTTGAGTGGTGAAAAATAATGTTGAGTGGTGTAAAATAATGTTGAGTGGTGACAAATAATGTTGAGTGGTGTAAAATAATGTTGAGTGGTGTAAAATCGAAAATGCTTGCTATTTTGGGGTTTTCGTATGGCAGAGGAAGTCTACTAGAGAACTTGGGTCGTAGTTTAAAATGTAATAATTTAGGGTGGTGGTAATACAACAATGGTGTAGAAGGGGGTGGGGGATAATTTGGGGTGGCATAGAGTCAAAATCGGGGGTAATGCTGGGGCTGTCAATGGCAGAACTTGTAAGGTGGTTGTACTGTTATTCTTTGTGAAGTAGACGTTAAATGAGTGTTGTTTTGTAATTTAGTTTTAATTTGGCTAGGGATTGGTGTTAATGAAAATTATACGAATTATGTGGGTGGGTCTGTCAAGTTATTTATATTTAATTATAGTAATTGCATCTAGGATTGGGTGCCTCTCTGTTGTCAGGGTGAAGGAGGTTTGACAAGGGATGGGGGTATACAATTCTATTGAAAATTTGGACGAAGTTATCGTGAAAGGTCTCAAGCTTAATAAGTTGTTTTTCTGCTAAATGATTGCAATATGTATTAAGAGGGGGGAATGCGGTCTAAATCGTGAAGATGTTGTGCCGTCTGGAATTAAAACCAATGATCCCCGAAAATCCATCTCAGTTCTGTATTTTGATTTTTGTGGTATTTTAGTTGGTCAGTAGGTGCCGAAAGAGTGATGCTGAGTGGGACGTAGCACAAAGAGTGATGCTGAGTGGGACGTAGCACACAAGAGTGATGCTGAGTGGGACATAGCACAAAGAGTGATGCTGAGTGGGACGTAGCACAAAGAGTGATGCTGAGTGGGACGTAGCACAAAGAGTGATGCTGAGTGGGACGTAGCACAAAGAGTGATGCTGAGTGGGACATAGCACAAAGAGTGATGCTGAGTGGGACGTAGCACAAAGAGTGATGCTGAGTGGGACGTAGCACAAAGAGTGATGCTGAGTGGGACGTAGCACACAAGAGGTCTTATTAGTGCTTTATAAAGGTGGAGCTTAGTTTTAATTGGAGACACTTCGAAATCTGTCGAAATATATATATATACCGAACAGCCAATCACCGCTCTGTATATGCTGCGAGGGGATGGTGTTTATATTCAATACGAAGGTTATGTGAGAATGTTTATGTGAGAATGTTTATGTGGGTATAGAATATCTCATTTAACCCTCTGACTTCCACATGCTCTTCGTAATCTAAGTAAAATCGTCCAACAATAGCTAGAAAACCGAAAAGGAATAAATGCTTTGTTTATCACTGCCACCAACCAAACTTCAAGCGTATGTATGTGATTTACAAAAGTGCATAACTATGTTATCTGTAAGATGCATTTCATCAATATTCAAGGTTCAAGATTCATTTCCATACACAATTTTGAACGCCCAGAGCTTCTTATTATATGAACATATTTATGATATCACGCATTTCTTTATAATGTTAAAGTAAAGTTATGCATATTTTTCGTTAAATGAATATTTCAATTATTGTAGCATTCATGAACATGGCGACTACTATGGAGATAATACACAAACAACTATACAACATGACTCCTATGTAAACCATAGAAGTATCTACCTGTTCGTAAGTTTGTAAGCTTCCATTGTTTACTCGATATCAAAGGTTGACCGAAGGAATAACAGGTGGGTTTGACCCCTTCACCACCATTACGTATTTGTCATCATATTTTTGGTTACCGTTAGACGATTTTCGTTAGTTCATAATCTACCTCTAAAACTCAATTGGGTAAATACGCTCTAAATAAACCCTCCTCATAATATAGGGAGTTCTTAAATTGCATGAATCATTTTGATTTTAGCCAGAATCAAAGGTAAAAAGGCTTCACGATGATGACGGGGTTAAAAGGAAGTGGAGAGAGATGAGAAACGACCCCAACATAGGGTGGCGCAAGGCTGGGGAACATAATACACCCTGTTCCAAATAGGTAGGCCAATAATCGTGAACCCTAACCTCTACAGTCTTTCCCTCTTTCTATGACTTAAATTGCTTCAAACTCCGTGTGTCCAGGCATTTTGGCTCGAACGACTCTTGATTTTGGACCTGTCACTCTTTCAACTATGGTGGAGGCACTCGCTACAGGCAGTTCTGCCTTTTGTCTCCCTCACTCACATAGCAAAAAAACAAGTCTAGGAAGGAAATCTAGGAATCAAAGGAGTAAATACTAACTCAATTAACTCTATAGCTCCCACAAGTTCTTCCTAAGCTGTTTGAAATCGTCTGAGTATAGCCAGAATAAACGGACAACACGCGTGATGGTCCTCAAAGGGTTAAGTTACAGTGACTCCTTGTTTTCCAGTATACTGCATAACTCTATAAAATACAATGTGCACGAACACATATTTTCAGTGCAATGGAATATTTGTTGTCTTAGCATTCTGGCTAACGAATGATACTATCATTAAAATCAAAACAAATGTATCTTGGTTGCAATGAAAGAAATTACCAGGAATATAAACTAGCTCTTGAAAACTATTAATACGAATGAAGTACACTCACTCACAACAAAATCGGGGACCTCACCTATTTATTGAAGTATATCTCTGGAAACGAGTTTATAAATATAATTATCCATACCTCAACCCCAAAACTATGTATACTGTTTATTGAAAAGCAAGTTCCATCTAAAAAGCAATCCAGATACTGGCCGTTTGTTTGGTCTATTAATTCATGTATTCATATATTTTGTTAGTTTCCTCCCTAGACCTCCATCAAGCTTAGAAAAACACACCCCTAGACCCCCCTGCAAGATAAATGTGTACATTTTTCGGTAGACAATTTTTCCGGCCAAAGGCCGGTGCCTCTTAATATTGCAGGCTCGCTATCGCTTGCCAGGAAAAAATCGACACCTAAATGGCATGAAAGGTCTTAAAATTGACAACGAAATGGGGCGAAAGGTGTTAACATTGCCAAACTAATGGGCCGAACGTCTTATAATCTCAAAAGTAGTGGAGCTAAACATTCGGGAGAAGTGAGTCCAGAAAAACGGCCTGCCTCCCCTTAACATACCATACAGGGGACCCTCATAGACATGTGATAAGGAGTTGTGGAACTCTTGTTTCATTTGTCTGGCTTCCTTCACTGTTTTTGTGTGTCTCTCCCTTATACAGATTAATATCACAAACACCTCCTCCTAATAATATTTTCTATACACTAAACAAGCACACCACACTTCTTTACAATACACAAACAATTAATATAGCGACTGTCAATTTTTCAAATTTGCGGGAGACACTTGTTGAAGGCAGCATTGCTTTTTGTTTCCTTCGTACACAGAAGAAAAACAAAATATGGAAAAGGCATAACAATCTAATAATCTAATACCCTTTTCCTCGCCCATGACGTTATAAATTGCTCATACACAGAAAAACCAAACAATCATAAGTACATGCATACATAAGGTGTCGTATTCTAGTGTGGCAGAAAGGAAGCAACCAACACCTTGAAGCTCCACTGAGACCATCTAGTACGACACATATGAAGTATCCAACATCTCGAAGCTTCAATCGATAATCTCGGGGCCTCGTAAGAGTTACAGGCTACTGAAAAGCCTACAGTTCCGAGGTTGAGATATATAAAAAAAAAATTTTTTTACCAGTTATGGCTTGTCTTTAATCTTTTGCACCCCGGTGACCGTCCTCAGACGTTCTTGTTAGGTGCCCAAGACAACATCTTTAGACGTTCTGGTTTTCCTGTCAAAAGCACAGGTCTGAGCTCAGGTCTGGGGAGTCATATGGGGACACAGTATAAGCACTAACATTGATCCTACTCAATCTCGCTTGAACCTCTGGAGTGGACACATGGCTATTACACACACTTTGACCTAATCCAAGCACTTGCCCAGGGTAGTGGAGCAGCCAATGTCTTTATCGACTCCAACCAAGCCACAGCCGCGGGACGCTTATGTTACTGGCATTATGCACATAAACATACAGCATGAAATAAGAAAATATAAACTAGATGGAAGTTTACTCTGAAAAAAAACATGCGCTAAGGTCCAAACATTGGCGAAGTCGACCGCGTGCGTAAGAAGCCAGAAAACCCCTGGTCTCGGCCCAGGAACTCTTTTACCAAAACTACTCTTTACCTCTTGTCAATGTCTAGGCCAGAGACCAGCTGGCAAATCTAGGTGTCTACGTGCAAACCAGAAAAGTTACTTTCACACACAAATATTTTTGTTTTCACTAAGCTAGAAAGAGGTTAAAAAGGCATAGAACTATGAAAATCCCCGCGTGAGGGAGCACAAATATAATTTTCAGGCCAACGTTAAGAGATTAATTAAGTAAGGCGCTAGAATAACTATGTTGACATTTAGGATACGATAATCAGAAGGGGGACCTGGGCCCTGGTTAACTTAGTAGTGGTAATAACGTGTTGATGGATATGGTCTATTAGTTTCCATAATACATGTTCTCCACCACTATACAAACACAACATTGACAATGGGTATGTTTAATTACATTTGGGACCTGTCAGTTAAATATGTGTAATTTGCCATAATGTTCTTTGAAATACTTGCAACATACACACTCATACCGTAAAACTACAAAATACTAAACGATGCTTAAAAATGAACCTATCATTAAAGAAAATATATAGTTCGACAATTTATGGCATATCATGATCAGTTTATTTGTTTTTCATCAGCTAATATCTGCGCTCTAAATCGGGTCTATTTTTACACTTTCTTCATCCCCACAACAGCTTTTCTTTGTATAAGAGACCACATCCCCTCTCCCCAAAACCTGAAGTGAATCAAACCCTGCGTTTATCCACTTTGACTAAACGCACCATAAACGTAGCAGAAATATACATTTAGTACACGTTAAGGGAGCCCACCTCGCTTTTTTTCTCTTTCTCTCCCTCTCGCTTTGGTTAGTATCCATTCCGCCCCATTCAGCCTACTGTTTTAAGACGCTTACCCCCATCCAGGTGTCAATATTTTCCTGGAGAGCGGTAGCAAGCCAGCATATATATATTTTTGTTTTGACAGCAAGCTAAATTTATAAATTTTTCGATAGAAATGTCTCCGGCGAAGCTAGATTTCTCCATACATTGCTGGCTCGCTATCGCTCGCCAGGAAGAAATTGACACCTGCAAAGGGATAAACGTCTTAAAACAGTTGGCTGAAGGGGGCCGAATGGATAGAAGCCAGGGAAAGAGAGACAAGGAGAGAGAGAGAGATAAAAAAAGCCGGTGACCCACGTTAAACACATTAGGCTATATATATATATTTTTTTTTTTTCTATGTGAATGAGGGAGACAAAAGGCAAAACAGCGAGTTCCTCTCGCATGCATCGTTGAAAAAGTGACATGGCCAAAATCAAGGGACGTTCGAGCTAAAATGCCTGGACACACAGAGTTTGAAGAAATTTAAGTCATAGGAAGAGGGAAAGACTGATTCTGGGAGAGAATTCCAGAGCTCAGCAGTTGAATAGAAGAAAGTGTGAGAATAGCATTTCCCTCTTGGGTTGGAGAGTTGCACAGAGTAGGGGTGGGTTTGTGTTGCAAGACGGGTACTACGTACCCTACATAGAGGAGGTGGTATATATACACTGGGAAAGCTCTGAGGAACATTGATTATTATAGTAGCGATAGAATAGCGAGAGAGATGCAACATTGCGGCGAAGAGAGAGAGATTGCAGAGAATTGGTAAGTGAACGGGAGTTAATGATACGAAAGGCTTTCCTTTCTACTTTGTCTAGGAGTGCGGTGTGAGAGGATCCTCCCGACACATGTGAACAATACTCAATACAAGGACGCACTGTGCCCCTGTACAGAGCAAGAAGCTGTGCAGGGGTAAAAACTACTTGAGGCGGTTGAGCACACCCAGCTTCTGGGAGGCTGCCTTAACAAGACTGGTAATATGGTCCTTCCAAGTGAGAGCAGAAGAAAAAGAGACACCGAGAATATTGAGAGAAGATGAAGGATTGATTTTTGTATTGATGAAGAATAAGGGATAGTCCTCTGGAGGTTCTGAATGGGTAGTAAGATGAAAAAATTGGGTCTTGGAAGCATTAAATGTAACAAGGTTTTCTCTACCCCAATTGGGAATAGTAGCTAGATCAGAAGATAAGTGTTCTATGGCTTAATTACTTTCGTTTTTGAGGGACTGGTGGCTGGGGCGTTCTGGAAAACCAAATTGAGTAGTGTAAGGTAGAGTCGTCTGCATATGAATGGATGGGACTGGATGTACAGTTGAGAAGATCATTTATTAAAATTAGAAAGAGAATGGGAGATAGGACAGAACCCTGAGGAACACCGGAGTCGATAGGATGAGGAAGTGAGCGATGGCCGTCCTCAACCGCAGCTATGGAATGGCCGGAAAGGAAATTATAGACAAAGGCATAGATAGAGGGATAGAAACCTAAGGAGGGTAGTATAGAAATTAAAGATTCGCTGATAACTCCAGTGTTGCTTTTGACGCAAATGTACACCAAATATTAGTGCCTAAGCGTCTGCAATGTTTATATAATAACGATGCCGTCAATGATAAAACATATATAAGGAATTTGTTATACTTATAGGTGAAGAAAGGCCAACATTAATTACTTCTGATTTATTCTTCAGTTATCTTTCTTTCTTAATTTACCCAACACATAATGGCGCCCTCATTATCGGCAGCGCGATAAGACCTCTTTATTACTGACCGTGGGGTAAATTATGAGGGCTGATATCATATAATTATACGTACGTCTCTATATATTAATATAGACAAACACACGCACACTGTAGGCGTCTCCATATAATACTGTGCATACACTTACATACACACACACACGCACACATACACGCGCACACACAAACACGCACACACACACACACTTGCATATAATTCACGACCTTCCATTCACATCCACATACATCACCTTAAGGGAGCCCACCTCGCTTTTTGTTATCTTTATCTCCATTTCTCTGACTTGTATCCATTTGGCCCCATTCAGCCAACTGTTTTAAGACATTTATCCCCATCCAGGTGTCAATTTCTTCCTGGCGAGCTATAGCGATCCAGCATTGTATGAAGAAATCCGGCTTCGGCGGAGACATTTTTCTATCGAAAAATATACAAATTTAGCTTGCCGTAAAACAAAAATATATATATGCTGGCTCGCTACTGCTCGCCAGGAAAATACTGACACCTGGATGGGGTTAAACATCTTAAAACAGTAGGCTGAATGGGGCCGAATGGATACAAGCCAAAGAGAGAGGGAGAGAAAGAGAAAAAAAAAGCAAAGGCACGCACACAGAAGCAAACGTACAGGGCAAAGGCATACACAATCAAAGACACATACACACAAAGAGACATACACAAGCAAAGGCACACACACACACACACACAGACAAAGGCACACACAAGCAAATGCACACACACACACACACACACAAAGAGACATACACAGACAAAAGCACACACAAGGAAAGGAACACACACACACACACACCGACCTACTGTATACAAACAAAGGCACACACACACACACAAACACACCGACCTACTGTATACAAACAAAGGCACACACAAGCAAAGGCACACACACACACACACACACACACCGACCTACTGTATACAAACAAAGGCACACACAAGCAAAGGCACACACACACACACACACACACACACACACACACACCGACCTACTGAATACAAACAAAGGCACACACAAGCAAAGGCACACACACACACACACACACACACACACACACCGACCTACTGTATACAAACAAAGGCACACACACACACACACACACACACACACACACACACACCGACCTACTGTATACAAACAAAGGCACACACAAGCAAAGGCACACACACACACACACACACACACACCGACCTACTGTATACAAACAAAGGCACACACACACACACACACACACCGACCTACTGTATTCAAACAAAGGCACACACAAGCAAAGACACACACACACACACACACACACACCGACCTACTGTATACAAACAAAGGCACACACACACACACACACACACACCGACCTACTGTATACAAACAAAGGCACACACACACACACACACACACACACCGACCTACTGTATACAAACAAAGGCACACACACACACACACCGACCTACTGTATACAAACAAAGGCACACACACACACACACACACCGACCTACTGTATACAAACAAAGGCACACACACACACACACAGACAAAGGCACACACAAGCAAAGGCACACACACACACACACACACACACCGACCTACTGTATACAAACAAAGGCACACACACACACACACACACCGACCTACTGTATACAAACAAAGGCACACACACACACACAGACAAAGGCACACACAAGCAAAGGCACACACACACACACACAGACAAAGGCACACACAAGCAAAGGCACACACACACACACACACACACACCGACCTACTGTATACAAACAAAGGCACACACACACACACACACACACCGACCTACTGTATACAAACAAAGGCACACACACACACACACACACCGACCTACAGTATACAAACAAAGGCACACACACACACACACACACACACACACCGACCTACTGTATACAAACAAAGGCACACACACACACACACACACCGACCTACTGTATACAAACAAAGGCACACACACACACACACACACCGACCTACTGTATACAAACGAAGTCACACACAAGCAAAGGCACACACACACACACACACACACACCGACCTACTGTATACAAACAAAGGCACACACATACACACACACACACACCGACCTACTGTATACAAACAAAGGCACACACAAGCAAAGGCACACACAAGCAAAGGCACACACACACACGCACACACACACCGACCTACTGTATACAAACAAAGGCACACACAAGCAAAGGCACACACACACACACACACACACACCGACCTACTGTATACAAACAAAGGCACACACACACACATACACACACCGACCTATACAAACAAAGGTACACACAAAGACTACACACACATCCACAGCCATTCCAACGATACATATAACACCTACACATATAGGAGGCGGGAAATAACGAGCATGCTCACTCCCGCAATACAACTAGAGTAAGTACAACTAGAGTAAGTACAAACGAAGGCACATACACACACACACACACACACATACCTATACAGACAAAAGCTCACACAAGCAAAGGAACACACACACACACACACACACACATACCTATACAGATAAGAGCACACACACGCAAAGGCACACACGCAAAGGCACACACACACACACACAGATACCTATACAGACAAAAGCTCACACAAGCAAAGGCACACACACACACACACACACATACCTATACAGATAAGAGCACACACACGCAAAGGCACACACATACACACACACACAGATACCTATACAGACAAAAGCTCACACAAGCAAAGGCACACACACACACACATACCTATACAGCTAAGATCACACACACACACACACACACACACACACACACACATACCTATACAGCTAAGAGCACACACACGCAAAGGCACACACTGCACCATCAGTGCATAGTTTCAAAGCACGGTATGACAAACATATCTTAGGAGGCCGGAATTAACGAGCATGCTCACTCCCGCAAATACAACTAGTGTAAGTACAACTAGTGTAAGTACACACACACACACACAGATACCTATACAGACAAAAGCTCACACAAGCAAAGCCACACACACACACACACACATACCTATACAGATAAGAGCACACACACGCAAAGGCACACACACACACACACACACAAATACCTATACAGACAAAAGCTCACACAAACAAAGGCACACACACACACACACCTAAACAAACAAAGGCACACACACACACACACACATACCTAAACAGACAAAAGCTCACACAAACAAAGGCACACACACACAAAGAGACATACACAGACAAACGCACACACAAGCAAAGGCACACACACACACAAAGATACCTATACAGACAAAAACACACACAAGCAAAGGAACACATACACACACATACACACCTAAAAATAAAAGCACACACAGTTAAAGGCACATGCACATAAACACTCGTACACAGACAAAGGCATACACCATCCAAGGCACACTCAGCTTTAATCTAGGAGTGTTGTAATCGTACGGACCATTGCTGCCTCAAACCGACTGACAGCACAGACTTGCCTTCACTGATATTACTACACATCTGTTTTTATTGATATTTTGTGAGGAATATAATTGAGTACTTTATGATTATTTGGCTTATGAAATTGATGGTTGACCGTGTAGTTGTTTTATTAGCCTCTTCATTCCGATAGCGGCTAACTAATGGGATTATATAGACACCAATCAAGCCGGGCAATACCCAGGGGAGGCCTCATAGGCATGTGATAAAGAGTTGCTGGAACTCCATGTTCCATTTGTCTGGTTCCCTCACTGTTTCTGCTTGTGTCTCACCTACACAGAAAGTAATTCAACTAACTCTCACAAACACCTCCTCCTTCTATTAATGTCACTACATTTCACAAGCACACTACACTTCTATCCAACACATCTAAATTACCTCTAAAGTGCTTTTTTTGGGGGGGTTGGGGGGTCACTTGATATCGGAAGCTTTGCCTATTGTCTCCTCCTGGCGCCTTCATACACATAGACAACCAAAATAAACATACAGAGTTCCAGATATAGCCTTAGAAGAATCCAAAACCCAGCTCAAAAAGATAAACAAACAACAGTGGCAAATCTAGGAAACCCGACACCAAAGAGTATGTGGTTAGGAGATTTTTACCTCTTAAACATCAAATGGAGGTAATTATAAGATTAGGTATTGGCGAATAACACCAGAGAAGGAGAAGCAAATACGATAGAGCTCATTAACCTGTGCGATTATCTTAGTCAACACATTGCCGAACCTAAACGAGGTAATACTATCTTAGAGCTCACTAATGACTCACTACACATTATTATCATATCTGGCACAACATTCTCAGATCATTAATTGAAATCAAAACAAACTTAGCAAATGTCCAGATAACCTCAGAAGTGACACCAAAAAAACGGCACTTTCAGCCATTTTAGCTTCAATAACAAAAATATTTAATGGGAAGAGATAAACTAAGAAATGGAAGCAAATTGGGAAGAACTAATGAATGACCTAACACCATTACAATTTCTGGTCCTAATAACAGAAAATATGACTCAGCCTGTAACCACCGCATACCTGAAAGGCAAACAAGACGAATAAGCAAACAAGCATGGGATAGAAGGAGGCTGCACAGAAGAAATGTACTAATACAACGTCGCACACAACGTAATTTACAGGACACACATAAGGTTAAGATAGATAAATTGTGGAAATTGAGCAAATATTAAGAATCTCTTATAAACTACAGCACATAGAAGTTGAGAGCAATGCTATTGCAGGTATTATATGACATTTCAAATGCTTCTTTCCATATGCCAAGCACAAGTCTAAAACTGTATCAAACATAAGCTTGCCAAGGAAAGTGGATGGGTCATTCACGGGAGACAAGGACACGAGTGAACGCTTACGTCGGCAGTATGAAACTGCTTTCAGTGGGCTAGACAGAACAAATGCAATCAGAGACCAAATGCTTTTTTCATGGAAAGGCCCCCAATGGAAACCCCCCCCCCCCCAGATCCTTGATATTGAATTTGGGCCAAAATATATAGAGGAGGTTATTGACAATATGTCAGCCCACTCGGCAGCAGGCCCAGACTCATGAAACTCAATCGTTATAAAGAAATGTAAAGAAAACCTCTTTAATCCTCTGGCTATGCTGTGGAGATGGAGTCTAAGCACTGGGGAAGTACTGGATACATAGTTTGAAAAAATGCAATAATTGCCCCACTACATAAAAGAGGAAATGAAGCGCAACCCAAAAATTATTGTTCGGTATCCCTAACATCTCCCATCATTACAATGTTTGATCGAATCTTGCAAAACAAAATCTCACAATTTATGGAAGCAAACAAGCTACACAATACCGGTCAGCATGGTCTCAGAGCGGGTAGATTGTGTCTTTCACAACTGCTGGAACATTATGACAACATTCTTGAATCCCTAGAAATAAAAGACAAATATGGATGTGATATAAAGATATTTGGAAAGGTATTTGATAAGTGTAACCATTAAAAAATTGCCCACAAAGGTATAACAGGTAAACTAGGAAGGTGGATATACAAACCGGAAACAATTGGTAGCAATAAACCAAGTTACATCGGAGCCTTCGGATGTCAAAAGCTCAGTTCCCCAAGGAACAATGATGGTTCCCTTTCTTTCTCATATTGTAATTACTGACATAGATACAAACACAAGACACAGTACAGTATCATCGTTTGAAGATGACATAACACTAAGTATGGTATCATTAACACACAGTAAGATGTTGGCCATTTGCAGGCAGACAGAAACACAGTGTTCCAGTGGACCAGGTAAAACAACATGCAGTTTAATGAAGATAACTTCCAATTGATAAGATACAGAGAGGATACTATCATTAAAAATAACAACAATTACATAAAATAATCTAACCAAGTTATAGTATGTAAGGAGAGTGTGAAGGACCTTTGAGTGATAATGTTTGAAAATATGGGGTTCAAAGATCATAACCAGGTCAAAGTGGTAGCTGTGAAACAGTTAACAAGATGGATTTTCCTTACTTTTAGAACTTGTTATGAATTGCATATGATAACACTCTTCAAATCCCAGGTGCTACCACAGCTAGAGTACTGTAGTGTATTAACATCCCCATACAAAGTAGGTGATATAAATTATTTAGTGTACAAAGGATCTTCACCTCACATAATTATAAACTCGGAAAAACATCTAAACTATTGAGAGTGTTTACAATCACTGAAGTTGTACTCGTTGGAACGTAGAGGGGCACAATGCCTAATAATATACATGTGGAAGATCGTGGAGGGTTTAGTACCATGTTTAAGCCCCCCCAATAGTCATGAAGTTCAGTGATAGGACATGCTGGGAATACGATATTACATAGGGGAACATTCCGCCCTTCGAACAGTCTGCTGCACCAGATGTCATCCCAGAACCAGGGACGATGAGCTCTTTGATGGAATTAGCAGGGAAGACTAGCAGTCATAGCACCGTAACCTGCCTGGGTAGTAACATGAAGAACACGGAAGAAAGAAGCAGCTAAACCTCGATCTACCTCTGTCCCTTTCCTTTCTTCCCCTAGTCCAGTCATAGCACCGTAACCTACCTGGGGTGTAACATGAAGAACACGGAAGAAAGAAGCAGATAAACCTTGATCTACCTCTGTCCCTTTCCTTTCTTCCCCTAGTACAATTAAAGAGACGTACTATCCTTTACTTTTCACCCTTGGAAAAATGTCCCTTTGCGTATTTTGTACATTACTTACGCAAATTACTTGATTCACTCGTCCCTACTGTCCTAAATATTTGTCCGATATATTTGCACCTTAATTCCCATTTCACAACCCTGCCACCATTCAGAAGTATATAACTATAATAATTTACGGTATATTCCTCCGCCCCTACCGCTTGTTATATAAATACATACTTCACATAACTCCAACCTATCCATGCTTATATCGTACAGGTTCTATCCTATAATGTATTATAGTCTTGTAATGTAGTCTCCGACCATTCAATTAATTGTATTGTGAATCTTATGTTACATGTCCGAACTACTTTCTCTGTTAAATAAAGTATAATAAGACCTGCATGAGTGTAGCTGTTCTTTGAATAGGTTCCTCCAGTTGATGAACCCCTGCAGATAAAAGTGTTCCAATGGAAACATTATATTCACGGCTTTTTAGAAATATAAAAAAATAAGTGAGAAATATCTATATTTGGTACTCGTTCCAAATATATGAAACAAATAGTACTGTATTAAAAAGTAAAGTAGGCAGCATTATATATAACTTATCATACTGTAATAATGTTTTGCACTGTATTATATTTCTACCAAATCAAATACAAAACCTTATAGTGACAAGTAATAATTATACAATAACATTGCTACCTAACAATGTGGCCATTTTTAAGTTTGAAGAAAAATAATCAAATGCAAATATCATTATAAAATGTGTTCTATAATGAACGGAATTATACATATTTGTATATAATATTTACACATTTAGAATGGTTGCCAATTTTGTATTATGGTCTCACAATGTATTCAGTATAGTACTAACCTACCTTTTTTTTAAGCAAATCAGGCATCCCTCCTACACACGTCATGCTCCCAACGACAAGCTCAGCTTGAAAGGGCCCACAGAATAGCGAGAAACCGAGAAAAAAAGTGAACATTTGACGAGCCTGGATTTTTATTTGAGTGCGGGATCAGAGCGGACGGGTTTCTTGGAATTTTCTTGGAGAATATTTCCCACCTTTTCTTGGGCCGGTTTGCTGGTATTTTGTATTTTTTTGTTTTTTTTTTATTGGCAATACAAATCGTTTTCTTAAGCCATTACAATGTATTAACACCTTCATTTGTTAAGATAAATTACGTCACTCACAACAGGCCACCACGGGTGATCAATGAAGTTAGATCAGCATTTACGAATAAAAGTAGACTTTACAAGTGTAGGAAAAATAAAAATAAATTTAACGTAGATTTACAATCAGTGATATTTGAAGGAAAATTATAAATATTAGTTAGCAAAAAAAAAAAAAAAAAAAAGACCTTATGAGATTAGTTTTGCAACCCTTGGAAAATATACATTGCTACTGTAGAACATTTAACAGGTGGGTGCCTGGAAAGCTAACTTGTGCCCCAGCAAACTGTATAATCTATGGAATCAACGAAACAAACTAGTGATATTTTCGATAAATTGGGCGCTCTTGTGAGTGAAGTTCGGGAAAAGAGTAATATTGTCTATGTCAACTTGTTGCAACTCTGACAGTAGACGAGCTGCAAATATAAATGAATGACTATAATGAAATGTTACTAAAGTGGCGTGAAACTAATAATGTTTTTGTTATCCAAACAATTGACGTTTTCAGTCTTGGAACGGGTGATATAGATGAATTATGTTATGAACAATCTGACCCACCATATCACCTAAACAGAATGGGTGCTATCAGGCTTCTGGATATTATTCAAAGTAAAATCTGTGGTAATGAAATTGTATGATCAAACTGGGATTCCATTAGGGAAGATTGCAATATAAACCGAAATAATAAACATAAACATTGGCATAAACACGGCGAATATAATGTACATAACATTATGATTATTCAAAGATACCATAATCAGACACATTACTCAAAACCGAAACATAATCAAAACTACACTCACTCAACCCTTGATTCTCAAAAAGGTTTAGAGACTTTGAGAGAACCAGGACCTCACATTAGTAGTGTAACCTATCACTCTAGAATAAACCGTTCTAATCCACGAAACTCAAACGATAGGTATCAGCTTAGACGATTAGGTTGCTTCAACTTCGGTGAATACACTCACCAACAATCTACCTGCCGCTATGATCACAAAGTTAGATGCAATGTTTGTCACTATCTTGGTCACAAAGGAAAGCTATGTCCTAACTATTCTCAACAGGAACTAGGCAAAGATGGCCAAGATTATTCCAGTGTTTATAAATTAATGAAGGTGAAAGTGAAGATAGATTATTTCAATGCAAGATCAATTTAATCATAATACAACGCAATAATGATTATCTGCAGAGAGAGAGAGAGAGAGAGAGAGAGAGAAACATGTACTGTGTGTGACTGGAACATTGTTAACTAAAGAAGTGGCAGATAGAGCAATCCATGTTCCAGGTTATAAAGTGTTTTCGCTGTGATGCAGGCCAGGGTAGGGGAAGCTGTATTATAATTATGTCCGTGACTATTTCACTGTCTCGCAAATTAAGCGGAGACTGGCCGTTTGTTTGGTCTATTAATTAATTTATTCATATATTGTTTTAGTTTCCTCCCTAGACCTACATCAAGCTTAGAAAAACACCCCCTAGATCCCCCTTCAAGATAAATTTCCCGGCCGAAGGCCGGTTCCTCCTAAAATTGCAGGCTCGCTATCGCTCGCCAGGAAATAATCGACACCTAAATGGCACGAAAGGTCTTAACATTGACAACGAAATGAGGCAAAAGGTGTTAAAATCGCCAAGCTAATGGGCCGAACGTCTTATAATCTTAAAACTAGTGGGGCTAAACATTAGGGAGAAGGGGATCCAGAAAAACGGTCTGCCTCGCCTTCACACAGGTATAAATCCATACACAGGTATTGAGGAGGTTTGGGTTTCTGGCCAGAGTGTTAATTGCCTTACTTTATAGTAGGATCCATATACAGACATTGATACTGCCGAACACACTCATTTGACTATCTTCTGGAATTATTTAGTACTTTCAATCTATGCAATAAACCAATATTTATACTAGGTGATTTAAATGACGACTCGTTACAGAATAATGTTAAATTTGCTCAAACTATAAAGGCTTAAAATTTCGAACAACTGATTAAACAACCTACACGAATAACTTCGAACTGTACAACGGTACTTGATGTTTTTATAAGTAATAAATCGTTGATGGTCGACAGCTTTAATTGCTGACCACGAATATATCACTACTTTAATTGATATTAACAAAACGAATATAGAACAGAATATAAAACTTACCAAACTCTGGAGTCCTACACACACGAACTGTTTAGCTCAATACTCATTGAAACAATGAGAGAACTAAACCAAATACTGAGCACTGAAGACATCAATAGCAAGTGGACATAATATTTACTAGTATATATCTATGTGCCCCTATTTACTACTAAGCTAATTAGACACCCACCAGCTCCCTGGATAACAGACCAATTTAGGATATTAATCAATGAACGTGATAAATGTCACAATGTATTAAAACATTATCAACAAAATACTATTTTACCGACGATATTATGCAGCTTAAGAAGGATCTGTGGTAGGTAAAAGGGATGGTTGAGATGGTTTGAAGCCCTATTACTGCTAGAGGTCCTTCCTAAGCTGAATAAAGTTGTCTAATAGTTACCAGAATATGACAAAAAGGACGTCCCTGGTAATGTACGGGTTAATTGTTCCCTATAATAACATGATTTAGAATTATTCATATTTATCTTGATACTCCGTTTTAATTCTGTATATTACCATTTAGGTGTCGCTTATCTCCTGGCAAGCGATAGCGAGCCTGAACTATTGGAGGAACTGAACTTAGGCCGGGATCTTTATCTACCGAATAAAGTACACATTTATCTCGAAGGGGGATGTACAGTATAGTTTACTAAGCTTGATTGAGGCCTGGGGAAAAATAAACAAACTAAAACAACAATACATTCATTAATACATCAACTAATTAATACCCCCTACCCCCTTAATTATATTAGTATATGTGGAGTAGATTATGTGTGGTGTTAATCATGTTTATAATTGAGCATGAATGTAGTTGAGCATGTGTGTAGTTGAACATGTGTAGTTAATCATGTGTATAGTTGAACTTATGTGTAGTTATCATATGTGTAGTAGAACATGTGTAGTTAATTATGTGTATAGTTGAACATACATAGTTAATTATGTGTATAGTTGAACATACATAGTTAATCATGTGTATAGTTGAACATACATTGTTAATCATGTGTATAGTTGAACATAATGTGTAGTTGAACATGTGTAGTTAATTGTGTGTATAGTTGAACATACACTGTTGAACATATGAGTAGCTTAACATATGTGTAGTTAAACATGTGCAGTTAATCATGTGTACAGATGAACATACGTAGTTGAACATATCAGTAGCTTAACATGTGTGTAGTTGAACATGTGTAGTAGAACATAATAGTAGTTGAACAATTGCAGTAGAACATAAGTGTAGTTGAACATAATGTATAGTTGAACATGTGTAGGCTAGTTGAACATGTGTACTTGAATCATGTGTATATTTGACCATCTGTAGTTGAACATATGAATAGAGAACATTTGCGTAGTTGATCATGTTTTAATTCAGCATTAGTCTGTGCGCACGCGTGTGTGTGTTTTCGCAAAAATGCTTCAAACTCGGGCCATAAATCCCGGTTGGTTAATGGTGAGTTGTAATATACGTAGCAGGGCATATTTAGCAGGCTCGCTCTTTTAACATTTCGAGTTTATGTTAGGCGCTACACACACACACACACACACACACACACACACACACACACACACACACACACACACCACATCACACACACACACGAAAATACCCTTTTGGTCATCTATGCTGGTTTAAATGACATCATGCGCACCAGATCCGAAGAGCTGATGGAGAAATATCGCAAGATGATCCAGCACTACAAAAACAAGTCAAGGAAAATCATAATTTCAGGCCTTCTCTCCAAGATTAATGCACCTAACAAATTCTACGACAAGGCCTTCAGCAAAAACAGCCTAGTAAAATCTTTGTGTCTGAAGGAAGAAGTTGAATTCATCAACCCTCTGGGATAATTTCTATAACCAGCTACTCTGTTCTGCAAGGATGGCACTCATCTAAACCCTGTGGGTTCAGCACGCATGGGTCGTCTTCTACACAAAGCAGTCCGCAGCCATGGATAAAAAAACGCCATTCGAGAAGAAGCAGCAGTGACATAAATCATCCAACGCCAAGCAAAAAACAGAGGCAACCGAGGACTGCCAGTGATGAAGACCAAGGACAGCGAGGACCGAGGATAACCATGGATGTAAATGTAGATCCAACAAGTGAGTTCTAAAATCACAACATTAAAGGTTTTCTATGCAAATGCTCATAGCATAATTATGCAATACATTTTCAGATTTAGAGGAACTAGTGTTTACAGAAAATTATGACGTGATTGGCATAACAGAATCTTGGCTCAATACAAAAGACAGATACTTTTTAGCACTTCCCGGTTATGTAATGTTTGAGTAAAGCCGAATAAATAAAAATGGAGGTGGAATTTTACTTTTTATCAAGAAAGTCTTAACCTAACCCTCTTGTTAAAACCTAAAATTTTGAACGTCACCACATCCTTTATGCTAATAAAAAATAATAAAGGTACACAGATAATACTTGCATTAATATACAGACCTCCAGCTCAATCAGTGCAAACTGACATAGAAATTTAAGAACAAATTGCAGATGTAAGTAATTCACATGATACCGTAATTTTTGGCAACTTTAATTTACCCGTCACCAAGTGGGATGATACTCTTACTTCACACTCCGGACATGACTTGTATGCGAACTTGCAAGAGAGTTCGCTCTATCAATTTGTTCGATCGCAGACCCGTGATAATAACACTCTTGACCTTGTACTTGCAACAAAAGAAGAATTAATAGAGAATTTGAATGTTGGTGATGAATTCAGTAACAGCGACAATCGTACGATAACTTTCAGTTTAAAATTTACTAGTAACAAACCAAATAGCAGCATCAGATAGTCCCTAATTTCAAGAAAGCAAACTTTCGTAGACTTAGAGCTATGTTTAAAGAAAGTGACTGGAGCTTTCTAATTATTAATAACGACATAAATACATCTTGGGGATTATTCGCAACCACTTACCCTAAAAGCAGTGCAAGACTGTACCATCGAAAATACGTCGTAGAGGCCATAATGATAAACCCAAATGGTGGAATATAGATATTTCAGACTGTTGGCTTGCTAAAAAGATTGATAATAATAGATTAAAATCCTCACAAATTGACAAAGAACGGGTGAAATTTGTAGAACTACAACGCAATGTAATGCCTGGATTGTGGCAAAGTATCTGTAACTGAATTAGATGCGTAAATCTGCTTGAGCTATCATGCCAAGCGGAGTACTTCTCTTGGTGTAGTGGCTAGAGCTCTTGCCTCCCACGTGGCGGGTCCGAGACCGAATCTCGGCCGGGCCGCGCCTAAGAATATTTGGGGCGAATTTCCGCATCAGACGCAGTTCGGATGCAATTGTAAAAATTGTAAATTGTAATTGTGAGTCATTGTTAAGTCGGCAAAAATAGTATGGTGCCGTTTCTAGGTCACTTCACTGGTGACAGCTGTAAAGAGATATATGAGAGGCTTAGTTGGGGTGCTGTACATATAGGCTAAGTAAATCCCATGGTGTACTGGCTTGCCTTAACTGGTTGGCTACAACAGTTGCTAAGGCTAGAGCTCTCAGAAATGTTCAGAGATGATGTCCCAGTGACCCCGGTTCGTTGGGGAAGTATGGTAGCAGATGGGTAGGTTCCTGCACTGCCTCCTCGCCGTGGTGTGTGACCCGGCAACTGACGGAAATAAGGGATGTCGCTGGTGATCGTTGTCTCGGAGCCTCGCTGTAGTTGACACGCTCAGACTTGTGCCTCGCTTGCTTTCACTCGCTCGGAGTCTTCGCTACCTAGACAATAAAGTGATGTAATGCCTGGATTGTGGCAAAGTGTCTGTAACTGAATTAGATGTGCAAATCTGCTTGAGCTATCATGCCAAGCGGAGTACTTCTCTTGGTGTAGTGGCTAGAGCGCTCGCCTCCCACGTGGCGGGCCCGAATCGAATCTCGGCCGGGCCGCGCCTAAAAACATTTGGGGCAAATTTCCGCATCAGACGCAGTTCAGATGTGATTATAAAAATTGTAAATTGTAATTGTGAGTCATTGTTAATTCGGCAAAAATAGTATGGTGCCGTTTCGAGGTCACTTCAGCAAAGCCAAAAAGCTAATTAAGCAAAGTAAAAAGACCCTGGAGTTACATGTTGCGAAACAAATTAAAACAAACCCGTTCCACTTAGACTTCTTCCTCGGTATCCTCAACCTCTATGATGAGAGTAAAGCTTTAGATATTATATACCTTGACTTTCAAAGGCCTTTGACAAAGTTCCTCACAAACGTTTACTGCTAAAACTAAAAGCGCATGGAATACAAGACGGTGTGTTGAAATGGATAGAAAACTGGCTCAGCGACAGAAAGCAAAGAGTAGTTATAAATGGTCATGGACCAATGTAAGTAGCGGGGTACCCCAGGGATCGGTACTAGGACCAATTCTCTTTCTAATTTACATCAACGACATAGATGAGGGTCTCACCTGTACAATCTTAAGATTTGCTGACGATACAAAAATTGCAAATAGCGTACTCTCAAAAGAACAAGTTGACGGTATGCAACACAATCTAGATAAGTTGTCATGTTGGGCCCAAATTTGGCAAATGAGTTTCATTGCGAATAAATGTAAAATACTACATATCGGATACCGAAATGAGAAAGCAAACTATTCGATGAATGGCACTCAGCCTAAGAGTGTAGACAGAGAAACCGATCTGGGAGTAACAATATCGAGTAACCTAAAACAGAGTCAACAATGTTCACAAGTTGTTAAGAAGGCAAACAAAATAATTGTCTTTATAGGCAGGCCATTTGAGCATAAATCCAAAGAAGTTACCCTAACTCTTTACAATTCCTTAGTCTGCCCTCTTCTGGAATACTACGTTATCCTGGTGCCCTTATTACCAAAAAGATGTAGAAAAGCTAGAACAAGTTCAACGTAGAGTTACCAAAATGATAACTAGCCTAAAGAACAAACCATACGAGGAGCGTCTTAGAGAATTAAATCTATTTCCTTTAACCCAGTGCAGATTATGAGGTGACTTAATTCAAGTGTTCAAAATCATCAAAGGCATCGACAATATGAACTATAGTAAGTACTTCAATGTCGATCAATCTAATTACACGCAGGGAAATGGTTGCAAAGTTATTGGTAAATCTTTTAACTCACACAAATCTAAGAATTTCTTCTTCAATTGAGTTGTCAACTTGTGGAATGAGCTTTCCCGAGACATTATAGACTGCAGCACCGTTGATTCTTTTAAACTTCGCCTAGACAAATACCTTGCATCAAACCCGCGACTGACTGAGTTTGTATATTAATATCTTTATTTTATTCCCCCCTCAAATTCATCAAGAATTATTGCGTATATATATTAATAAGCTGTTACTGGTTTTTTTCAGATATACGAAAGATCACTAATAACTGTGTTATGTTACTAACCCATCTGTCCCCTACTAACTTCATAATCCTGCCACGGACCTTAGTTCCAGGGCAGTAGTTCCCTTTCCATTTTTACCTTACCCACTCTAAGCCACTTTTTGGACAATCGATCCTCAGTGTTTTGGAGGACAAGCAGCCTAGAGGGGTCACTAGATATGTTGTTGCTTGATTTCCTTTGTAATCTTGTGTACACACACACACTCACATACTCTCTCTATCTCTCTCTCTGATATTGTGTGTTCATGATCAATAGTACATATTTTATTGGTAGCATTAATATAATATGTACATGCAATGAAACCAGACCACTCTAGTGTGATATACCACTTAACCTGTCCCGTATTTCATAGTGTGTATTGAACCCGCAAATAGTCAAGCTTATTCAGCTTACGAAAGTTATATCACTGTAATTATGATGCGAGCAATATTAAAGTAACAGAGCAAGTTATCAATATTATTCTGGCTACTTTTATAACACTCCGTTCACATATTAAAAGGCCTATCAGAGTGGAGAAGGAAAATCATTATACTTAACCAAAGAACTGTGGGTTTGGTTTTCCACTGTCTCTACCAGATGTATTTTCCTAAATTGCTAATGGTTGTAAATTTGAAAATGGCATCAAATCATTACTATAGCCAACCTGGATTTCAGGCTCCATTAATGGAAGAAGCATGTTCATGGCCTCCCCTCTCAATGGCTAGTGCAAGGCACCCACCTTTCAACAGTCCTATTCCTATTCTGTCCAGCTCTCCAACCCAAGATTTAATTTTTCTTCTACTCAACAAGACAGTGAACTCTGGAACTTTCTCCCTTAATTAATTTGTCCTTCATTATATAACTTAAAATGCATTAAACTTTGTGTGTCCAGGCATTTTGACCCCAACGTCACTTGAATTCGGCTCTGTCACTCTTTTGGCTTTGGGGGAGACACTTGTTATAGGCAACCTGCCTTTTATCTCTTTCATTTACATAACAAAAATAATAGGCTGGGATTAGGGTGTCTGGTAATAGATAGATAGATACTGTAGGTATATAATTATGAAAACAACAACTAATACAGCACTGAACTATCCAACTCTAGCTCTTCCCAAGCTGTCTGGCATCTAGCCAAGAACTTCTCTAACAAATTTTCTTCTTCGTCTTTCCCTCCTCTTTTCCATTCTGACGGCACCACCGTCACTTCTTCCTCTGAAAAGGCTGAACTTTTCACTAACAGTTTCGCTAAAAACTCCACTTTGGATGAATCTGGTGCTATTCCTCCCTCTTCAACCCCCTCTCTCCTACTTATGCCTAACATTATAATCTCATCTAAGGATGTATTTTCCACCCTCTCTGGGCTTAATACTAAGAACGCGTACGGACCGGACAGTGTACTAAAAAACTGTGTTTCTGTGCTGAATCCCTGCCTAGGCAAACTCTTCCGTCTCAGCTGTCTCTCCTCTAACGTCTTCCCTTCTTGCTGGAAGTTCGCTCTCATTCAACCTATCGATCTGTCGTCCAGTTCTGTCATTTCTTGCATCTCTAAAATGTTTGAAACTATTGATGCCTCAAAATTTCTTAAGCATTTATCTTCCCATAACCTTCTCTCAGACTACCAATATGGCTTCAATAAGGGCCGCTCTGCTGATGATCTATATTCTTATCTTACTGGCTCTTGGTAATCCTTCATTTAGAACTTTGGTGAGACTTTATCTGTTGCACTGGACTTATCGAAGGCCTTCGGTTTCTACTCATCCATCTGTGCCTTTGTCTCTAATTTCCCTTTTGGACGTTCATAGCTTCGGTTATGGATGGTCACCGTTCACTTCCTCAAGCTATCAATTCCGGTGTTCCTCAGGGTTCTGTCTTATCACCAATTCTCTTCCTATTATTCATAACAATCTTCTCAACTGCACCTCCAGCCCCATTCACTCATATGCTGACGACTCTACATTACACTATTCAACTAACCTTCCAGGTTCTCGTGCTCCCAAGGAGGGGGCGCGAGAACCTGGATGACTCTGTCGACACCGCCTGCCCAGGATATAACACAGCACCCCATACTATTAAACACATCATAGAAGACTGCATTCTACAAATTAGCTTATGCCAACAACATAATCTACACTCCTTGAAAGCCCGATCACGGCCATGGCCTTCCTTAGGGACTCGGGGCTGTTCGGCCAGGCAGCCTAGGGAACGACAACAACAACTAGCCTTTCACAACATCATTCAGATCAGGGACTCCTAAACTCACATTAAGAAGCCATAAAACACCTATCTTCTAATCTCTCTACTATCTACTCTCTACTAATTGGGGCAAAGAAATCCTTGTTTCTTTCAATGCTTCCAAAACTCAATTTCTCCATCTGTCTACTCGTCACCTCCTTCCAGAGAACTATGACTTACTCTTCAACAACATACAAATTAACCCTTCATCTTCTCTTAATATTCTTGATATCTTTTTCTTCTGATCTCTCTTGGAAAGATCATAATTATTACCACTCTTGCCAAAATAGCATCTCAGAAGCTGGGTGTGCTCAACCTCCTTCGAGGATTCCTTACACCTGCGCAGCTTCTTGCTCTGTACAAGGGCACAGTGCATCCATGTATTGAGAATTGTTCAAATGTGTGTGGAGCATCCTCTCACCAATTCTATGTAGTCTCTCTCTTCACCACAAAGTGGCATCTCTCTCACTATTCTACCGGTATTACAATAATCAGTGTTCCTCAGAGCTCTCTCAGTGTATATCACTCCCTCTTCATAGAATATGCATCACCCGTCTTGCAACCTAATCTCACCCCTACTCTGTACAACTCTCCAACCCAAGAGTGAAACGTTATTCTCAATCTTTCCTCAGTTCTACAGCTGAACTTTGGAACTCTTTCCCAGAATCAGTGTCTCTCATCCTATGACTTAAATTGCTTCAAACTCTGTGTGTCCAGGTATTTTGGCTCGAACGTCCCTTGATTTTGGCCCTGTCACTCTTTCAACTCGGGGGGAGGCACTCGTTACAGGCAGTTCTGCCTTTTATATCCCTCACTCATATAGAAAAAAAAAATAATAATAAAAATTTTTATATGCCCGGATGGGGTGATTGCCTCGTAAATACAAATGCCGGAGCGGGGTGAGTTAAAATTACCCAACAGTGGTACAGTATGGTCGGGTCTATTGTTCTACAGATGTGCAGGTAAATTATTATTCCCAGACACATGTATTATGTAGCTTGAAATGCACACACATGCCCTGCACACTCTGTCACTTTCTTGTTCTCTGCTTCTATAAATGATAAATATTATTTTGTAAATCTCCACATCTGTCAGTTCTCACATATCAGTATCAGTATCAGTACTCACGGCCTATTCCACGACCTACTTGATTTTTGCAGAACGTCAAGTGTATTTCATTTTTGTATTACTATTTTTCTGCTGGGATTGCCGGACACTTCTGCATATTAGCATTAAGGGGAGACTGGCCGTTTGTTTGGTCTATTATTTCATTTATTCATATATTTTGTTAGTTTCCTCCCTAGACCTCCATCAAGCTTAGAAAAACACCCCCTAGACCCCCCTTCAAGATAAATTTGTAAATATTTTGGTAGAAAAATGTCTCTGCCGAAGGCCGGTTCCTCTTAAAATTGCAGGCTCGCTATCGCTCGCCAGGAAATAATCGACACCTAAATTGCACGAAAGGTCTTAAAATTGACAAACAAATGGGGCGAAAGGTGTTAAAATCGCCAAACTAATGGGCCGAACGTCTTATAATCTCAAAACTATTTGGGCTAAACACAGGGGCGTATCTAGGGTAGATAGCGCCTAGGGCAAGGACTGGAATTGCGCCCCCCGGTGGCGTGGGGCGAGCGCAGCGAGTGGTGGCGAGCGCAGCGATCCTCTCCAGCTGGGGGGTTCGGGGGGGCGCTGTAAGCCCCCCCCCCGATTTTTTTTTTGAAATATGAGTAATTCTAGGAGCATTTTAAAGCCATAT
Source organism: Paralithodes platypus (assembly GCA_032716605.1). Lineage (NCBI taxonomy): Eukaryota > Metazoa > Arthropoda > Malacostraca > Decapoda > Lithodidae > Paralithodes > Paralithodes platypus. Next base: position 17,030,251 of record CM064579.1, on the reverse strand, counting down.
TCAAAGCTATATTTAGGTAATTGAAACACTAAATAATGAATGATATACCAGTAGGCTATATATATATATATATATATATATATATATATATATATATATATATATATATATATATATATATATATATATATATATATATATATATAATGTGTGTGTGTGTGTGTGTGTGTGTTAGGTTCATTGTTTGGTTTAGGTTAATGATACCTATTTTGAGTTTGGATTGTATTATACTTTTTTTAAGACCCTGTTCAATCATATGACACCTATCTTTTAGATTTCATATATCCATATAATCACAGAATCAGGATAAAAAATCGAATAAGTCAATCTCGTTAACAGTTTAATTAACAAATTATTGCACTACATCTGACATCTGACAGACTGACATCTACTGATACTGTATATGAAAATCACAACTGCACTTTCCTTGCTTTTACTGATGCAAATTGGTCTATGATGTCCTCAAAGTCAGTTGTTTCAGTTTCTTCTCTTTCTACACTGAGCAGAGCAAGATCACAAAGTCTGCCTTGACCCATGGGGCCATGGAGGCTCTCAAGTAAGAAAGTATTAACTTTAATTTGCTGAATGATCTCTCACAACTGGCGAGCATTCACAAGCATTCGAGAATGCTTAAAGTTATAAATAGCCTATATCCTGATTTTCTTGTGGGTCTCTTATAAAGTAAATTTCGAAGTACTAACAATATTTATTATTAACTAATCAGTCAAATGAGAAATAATCCAGAATATCAATACATAATTATATACACCATTCAACGTTGCATAAAATATAATGCCGGTAACAAAAGAAAACCACCCGAAAATATTTAGAGGGATAACTTAACTATTGTCTATTGATATGTTTAGGCAATGGCTTGCAGGAATTCGTTGGCTAAAAGGCTAAAATGTAATTGTATTTAAAATATATATAGCCTACTGTGATTACTGTAGTAACTGTACATAATTATAAAAACACGTTATGGCGTTATTATTCATCATAGCCTATTATATAATTATATTAATGACGAATGGATAGGATATGTATTTAGGCATAATACTTGATATTAAATTTGTACTATAGTTAAATACCCTGGTTAGGTTAAGTTAGGATATTTTAGGTTATTACTAAAATAATATTACTAAATATTACTAAATAAGGGCGCCCCCTTCAAGTGGCGCCCATGGCACGTGCCCTACCTGCCCCACCCTAGATACGCCACTGGCTAAACATTAGGGAAAAGGGGGTCCAGAAAACAAGTGACAAGTGAAGGTGCCAGATAAAAAAAAATTAGTGAACCTTTGATGTGTTTTAACCCTTAACTGGCGGCGCCCGGCTATAGTCGAGTGAAATAAATGTGGCCTATGTGGCGGGGCCCGGCTATAGTCGCATGCAATTTTGAGCACGTAATGTGCTCTGAGAGAGAGCGGAGAGGTGGGAGGAGCGTAGGTTGCCTCATGACCGCTCGCCACGGTGGCCGTGGAGCTACTGAGATGTACTCCACCGTACTCCACCCTCCATCACTCGCTACACACGCAATTATGTAACAAAATGACCTTATTTTATCGAATTTGCCCTTCGGTTGCACGATCGTTGCAAGACAACCAGTGATCGTAGAAGGATGGTTCAGGTGTCATTGAAAAACCCAATTAACGCCCTTTCAGGGATACATAATTGTATTACTCTCTGGCTCTTGCTTATGCATGAAAAAGAGCACGGAAACAACAACCCCATATATGGTAAAACAAAAACGCTGGGCGGCACAGTGAATATACTCCACCACCCGCTCTTTGAGTGTTAAATATTCTACTCTCGTTAAAATGCTATTGCGTTTTTGTGTTTTCAATTCCTAGACCCGAGAGATCCAGCGAGTGGGCTATTCATAGAAGCAATTTTGTTGTGTTATTAATGACGAACACAGATGGAAATATCAAACCATGCAATTTCTTATTGTTTTAAGAATTTACAGACAGTCTGATTGTAAGATGCTAAAAATATGCCCTTATAAGATTACTAACTTATTTTAATATGTCAAGATCTCTAGTGGAGTATAATATCCACTACATGTTATTGTATGATTTAGATTAATTTTGTTACTCTAAGAAACGAGGTAAGCATTACGGAATTGTCACCATAGCGAACGCGATGGGCCTCACGGAAGCGAAACCATAAAAAAACTTCCAAAACACCCCAGAGGCTCTCAAAACAAAGGAATACATGATTAGGTGAAATAATTCTCCTCTAGTACTTCTTACTACTCATCCTCATGTGTCTCAACCCCTCTTTTCCTCACCTTCCACCCTCCTCAATTATCAGCAATTTTTCCTCATATTTCCCCCATTTATTGGTTATTTTTCTTGTGAATATCTCTCATGCAGCTACATAAACACAAGGGAGTCACTTAGATTCTTTATGCAACACTGAGATCTCTCCCGCGGCGGTCAGTGTGTTGCGAGACGTTGCAAGGTGAGGATGTCTCTCTCTCAGCCTGCGGCCCCAACATACGACCGGGTGGCGAAAATATAAGTTTTTCACAACCCAAATGATTTTCACACTGGTTTTATCACTCAAGGTTCATAATTATGTTTATCATTTAAGTAAACTAATGCACGTGGAGAAGAAATTATGCTTTATATCACAAATATAAAAAATTCTGTCAGAATTGAATGCTAGAAATTCACAAATAACTACCTTAGTCCCTAGGGCATTTTCGCGTCTCGCTGGTTAATTGTGTTACGACTGGGGTTTAAATATATCAGGGCTCTTATTCATTGGACTAGTAATGGCATAAATGCTACAACGGAAAGCGCTAGATCCAACCTCTGATGTATATTCCCAGTGAACAAAGAACACAAATACTCTACAGAGTTCTATATGCAATAATAGGCTATCAAACTCTCAATAAATGTGCGTCTACTCTAGGCTTAATGTTATGTGAAAACAGCCTATTACTACCTATAACCGAAGGTGCTTGGTTATGGTATGCAAAGTAAGGTGGTAGGAGAAGTTACAGCTTACGTTACTTTAATCAATAAATGTCAGGCACTCCTGCATGAAAGAAAGTGCACTAAAGTCCTTCAACACTAACAAGGAATCTTCTTTAAATGTTAGATGCTATAAAGATGCTCGTATCGGAAATGGAACCCAAAAAGGCAGGCAGCGGAACAATGCTCGTGCAGGCTATGCACACAAAAAGGCAGAATATATAATGCCGTCGGAGCCAAGAATATCCTAAACACTACAACAATAATAATAATCGCCACGACAATGCAGTATTCCTATCAACAAAAAGAGCCTAAGTCGTTTGTGTCTCAATACATCAAACTAGGCTGCGAAATGCTTGTGTAATCATAAACGGGTATACATAAAAAGAGTACTTGGTTTAATATACTTAATGTCTACTATGATTGATAAAGTCTAGCTAGAGTCAATGATACGAGATACTGGTGCGCATGGCATGCCGCATAGCCTAGTGCAAATCTCAAGTCTGTGCGTCAAATATTACGTTATAGAGAAGGGTAGCTCTCTTGAGAAACCTTAATACCGAAGTATTAAGCGTTCTCCTGGCGTACCTCAAAGACAAACAATCGAGACTAGAACAGTGCAAAATGGTATAGGCAAAAAGTCCTCATTCGTGCATGCTCTACTCTCAATGGCACACAGACTAGAATTTACTCAATCAACTCCAGTTCTCAGGTATGTCGTGCAGCTTTTAACTAAAGCCAGCACTCATAGGAAACAATACCTTATAATATCAGACTCCTAGTCTAGCATTATCTAATCCAGCACAACACTAATAATTAAAGGAAGCAGTACTAAACAATATGAAAGTCAACCAATGCTTCGTGATCCACTTATCTTAACAACTAACATACAAGGGTTATATCAGACCTTAACGCACAATACAACTGGCCAGCATGAAGCTGATTTTGCAGAGTTAACCAGAGGGGATATAGTCTTAATAAAAGGTGGTGAAAGATATGAAAAAAAGAGAGAGGTAGGCAGAGGAAAAGGTTCTCAGGTGCGGAGCAGGCGACAGGTAGCAAGGGACAAAGATGGATGCATTCTAGAAACCAGATCTGAGGGAGAGAGTGGCGAGGAACTGTATATATACTCGCACCAGCTCGAGCCACGTGGGAAAAAAGCGGTTACAAGTCCTCTAGCCACTAGCAAGGGAGCTAACAGCATGGAAAGGACCTCTCTCAACCAACCCCCACGAACGAGGCAGCCAGCCGTGACGTCATCGAGCGGGACAAAAACACTACGCGCTCCCTCTCACTCTGTTCTACTCTCTCTCTCTCTCCCAGATCCCATCATTACTAGTTAACCCAGCAAGCGCGATAGGCCTCACGGAAGGCTTCCTATAGGGAACGCGATAGGCCTCACGGAAGCAAGACCATAAAAAAAGCCTTCCAAAAAAAAAAAGGGCGTATCAAAACAAAGGATTTTGTCTCTAGGTGAGATAATTCCCCTCTAGTACTCATCCATGTGTTTCTCACCTCTCCCCCTCCCCTCCTTCCACACCTTATTCCCCCTCCCCCCCCTCCTCAATTATCACCTATTTTTCCTCTTATTATCATCATTTATCGGTTATTTTTCTCTCCCGCGATAATGTAGCACAAGTGGGTTGCATAAAAGATCGTTATGCAACACCCAGACACCGGCACACACCACCCCGCTCGTCTCAGTTGACTCCCAGACAGCGAGAGGGGAGGGCTGCCTGTGGCTCTCTCTCGCCTGAGATTATGACCGGGTGGCCAATATCTTCGTTTTTCACCACCCAAATGCTTTTCCCACTTATTTTAGCACTCTTGAAGGTTCATATATACATCATATATGTAAAATAAAAGCATACCGAAAACAAATAATGCTTTATATTGTAAATATAACGAATTCTGTCAGAATCCAGGGCTAGAAATGCACAAATAACTACCCTAGCACCTAGGTCTATATCGCGCTTGTCAGGTTAATGATAAAACATATACTTTACAATTAAATATAGAAAGCCTTGACATGGGTGAAAACAAAGATCCTTTCTGGACTGCCCATGACACGAGCTTTCATATTAACACCTTACGAGCGGCCTATGCGGTTTATTTATGTGTACCGCACAGCGGGGTGTTTTTAGCCAAAATAGGGCTGTTTACGTGATCATTTTCATGCCTAAATAAGACCCAGAACGTAAAACAAGTACCTATCCCTGAAAGGGCATAAACAGAGCTTTCGAATGACACCATAACGATCCTTGTATGATGGATAGTTTTCTTGCAATAACCGTGCAACGCGAGTGCAAAAAGCAGGTAATTCGGTACTTTCAGTACATAATTGAGTATGTAGCGAGTGAGAGAGGGAGGAGGGAGCTGAGATTTGTGTCAGTAGGTTCGCCGCGGTGGTCTGGAGCAGTCATACGCTCGCTAGTCTCCTGCCACCACTTGTCTCTCTCTCTCAGCCACATTACGTGCTGAAATTGCCACTCGAGTTATGTCGAGCGCCGCCACATAGTCCAGCTTTTTTTAACTCGACTTATGTTGCTCGCCGCTAAATAAGGGTTAAATTAAGCACACTCTAATACATAAACTGTAGCCCCATCCACTGCCCTGGCGATCCTAGCGAGTCACTGTAGGACAAGCCATGCGGTTCTAACGGAGTGGTTAACGTCACACCCCCCTCAAGATTTTTCTCAGAGGCCCCAAGGCTCACAAAAATCTGATGGTTAGAACCCATGCTATATCTCCACTTCCCATCACCCAGCGGCAGTAAAATATCTGGCACAGTTCTTCAACAATTTTTTTTTCAAAATTATAACCCTCCCCAACACCATAGGTTAAATTATATGTAGTTATGCTCCTCAAGAGTGAGCTTCTCTAGCCCAGCATTCTGAGAGGAGTGCAACTCAGAATTACTACTATAACATACTAAAAAAATTCAACTATCAAAAAAAGTTTTTATTTGATTTTTATGTTTATAATTTGTTTATTTCGGCTGCACTATAGGGGCAAGCCTAGTTTTTTCTTCTATACCAAACGCTCAACTCCTGCTTTACGACCCAATACGCTGGGCTACAACCGCGAGCCAACAAGCACCAAGCGCAAAATACTATTCAAACTAAAGCAGGAGGCTACCCGTGTGTCAATCTACCCAGGATCATCTACCCTCGAAAGACAATCTGCAATCACGTTGTCACAACCGGCAATATGGCGTATGTCCAGGTTATATTCCTGTAACATTAGCGACCACCTGGTCAGCCTCATATTCCGATTGTGAAACTGGTTCAAAACTTGAGAGGGTGATGATCTGTGTAAATTACAACGACTGGACCATAGGCTGGAACATAGACCTCGAAATGCCTCAGTGCAAGTACAATTGCCAGCAGCTCTTTCTCGACAACAGAGTAGTTCTTTTGGGCTGAATTGAACTTCTTCGAGTAGAAACTAACAGGATGTTCCAGCCCATCATCGTCCTTTTGCATAAGGACGGCACCAGCCCCCAAACCACTAGCATCTGTTGCTAGTTGGAAAGGTAGGCTAAAGTCAGGGGTCCTGAGGATCGGGTGAGTGCACAACAGGTGTTTTACTACGCTAAACGCCTTCTCACACTCAGGCGCCCATTTGAATTTCTTATCCTTCGCTAAAAGATCTGTCAGAGGTGCTAGCACGGTAGAGTACCCCTTAATGAAGCGTCTGTAGTATCCGATCATACCTAAGAACCTCATGATCTGCTTCTTGGTGGCCGGCCGGGGAAAGTGATCAATCGCAGCTATCTTGTTCTGTGGGGGGCACACCTGTCCCAACCCCACCATGAACCCAAGATACTGCACGGACACCCGCACGAAATCACACTTTGCCAGGTTGACCACCAAGCCAGCCTCACTAAGCCTCTTGAACAGGAGTTCTACGTGCTCACAATGACTCGTAAAGCTGTTGTCATAGATAATAACATCGTCGAGGTATACTGTGCCATTAGGAATGTCTGCCGTTATATCATTCATCAAACTCTGAAAGGTAGCGGGTGCGTTCTTTAGGCCATAAGGCATAACGTTACAGCGGTAGGTAGCACCATCCACCACAAAACCACATACCTCTTTCGCTCGTTCGGACAAGGGCACCTGCCAGTATCCCTTAACCAAGTCCACCTTGGTTAGGTACTTTGCATTGCCTATCTTGTCCACACAGTCGTCGACCCGAGGAAGAGGGTATGGGTTGGTGGGCGTCAAACCATTTAACCGTCTGTAGTCTACACAGAATCGCACCTTACCATCCGGTTTTGGTTGCAGCGTGACGGGAGATTTCCACTTCACCACCCCCTTCTCAATCAGCCCCCTTGTTAACATATACTCCAACTCCGCCCGGAGGGCCGGCAGTTTAATAGGGGGCACCCTATAGGGAACTGACTTGAAAGGGGGGTGGTCTCCTACGTCCACGTCGTGCACCTCTAGGGTAGTGAGGCCTGGGTGCTCCGCGAAAACAGAGGGGTATGAACCGAACAGGCGCTCCACAGCCACCCGCTGATGCTCAGGTAAGTGTTGCAACGCTTCCTGAGCCGCCTGGTTCGTGTTCCCCGCCCACTGGTTCGCAGAGACATGATGATCCCAGTTATCCTCCACCTGAGCTTGACTGTCCCGTTCTCCTTCTCCACCTTGACTGCTAAACGTCATCACAGGCACAGTGAGAGGCTCAGGGGGGTGCCTCACATACTCCTTCATAAGATTAACGTGACATAACTGATTGCACTTACGTCTGTCTGGAGTGGCTACCAAGTAATCCAGGTCCGATAGCTTCTCAACTACCCTATAAGGACCAGTGTACTTCGCGGATAAGGGGTGACCTACAAGGGGCAGTAGAATCAACACCTCCTGTCCCACGTGAAACTCCCAGAGTTTAACCTTGAGGTCGTACCTGTCCTTCATGAGGGCCTGAGAGCTAGTCAAATTACGGCCAGCCAACTCCAGACTGCGCAACATCCGTTCCCGACTGTCGAGGACATACTTGAGCATAGAACAAGGTTTTTCTGCACCCTCCCATATTTCTTTAACCATATGGAGAGGCCCTCTGACACGGTGTCCAAAGACGAGCTCATTAGGGCTGAATCCCAAACTTTCCCCAGGTACTTCCCGTGCAGCAAACAAAACATATGGCAGGCCAAGATCCCAATCTTTCCCATTCTCAAAGCAATAACAACGAAGCATAGATTTTAAGGTTGAGTGCCATCGCTCTAACACACCCTGGCTCTCCGGATGATACGCAGATGACACAACCGTAACAATCCCATGCTGCTGCATAGTTTGAACAAAGAGGTTAGAAGTGAAGTTGGATCCTTGGTCTGACTGAATCTCCTGCGGGTAACCATACCGGGAAAAATACACTAGCAAGTTTCGGACCACCGTCTTCGCTGACCCATTTCTCATAGGGTAAGCGTCAGGGTACCTTGTTGCTACATCCATGATGGTCAGGAGAAACTTGTTTCCGGCACTTGTAGGGGGAAGGGGGCCAACCATATCCACTATAACCTTACTAAAGGGAGGCCCACTGACAGGAATGGGGTGTAACGGCGCCTTAGGAATGCTCTGATTCGGTTTGCCAACCTTCTGACACACATCACACATTGCCACCCATGACACAACTTGTGCTCTCAGACCAGGCCACCAAAATAATTTCCCCAAGGCTGCAACCGTCTTACGGACACCCAGATGTCCCGCCAGTGGTACATCATGGGCCAACCTAAGTAGGCTTTCCCTACAAACCCTCGGCACGACCAGCTGGTCTACCTCTCCTGACCCCCCCTCCCAATTCCTCTGCGGATCTTGGAATCGCCGGTATAATATGCCATCTATGAAAAAAAAATCTCCCGACTGTGCATCACTGTCCTCCTCCAACTCGACAGCACCGGTACCACATTCAAGAACCTCCGGGTCTTCCAATTGCAACTTACGAATGTCCGAAGGAGCAAGCCTATGCAAGTGTTTGCGAAACAACTCATGCCCCCCTCCTACATTAAATTTGGCCTATGGCTCAACAAAAAGAGCCTAAGTCGTTTGTGTCTCAATACATCAAACTAGGCTGCGAAATGCTTGTGTAATCATAAACGGGTATACATAAAAAGAGTACTTGGTTTAATATACTTAATGTCTACTATGATTGATAAAGTCTAGCTAGAGTCAATGATACGAGATACTGGTGCGCATGGCATGCCGCATAACCTAGTGCAAATCTCAAGTCTGTGCGTCAAATATTACGTTATAGGGAAGGGTAGTTCTCTTGAGAAACCTTAATACCGAAGTATTAAGCGTTCTCCTGGCGTACCTCAAAGACAAACAATCGAGACTAGAACATTGCAGAATGGTATAGGCAAAAAGCCCTCATTCGTGCATGCTCTACTCTCAATTGCACACAGACTAGAATTTACTCAATCAACTCCAGTTCTCAGGTATGTCGTGCAGCTTTTAACTAAAGCCAGCACTCATAGGAAACAATACCTTATAATATCAGACTCCTAGTCTAGCATTATCTAATCCAGCAGAACACTAATAATTAAAGGAAGCAGTACTAAACAATATGAATGTCAACCAATGCTTCGTGATCCACTTATCTTAACAACTAACATACAAGGGTTATATCAGACCTTAACGCACAATACAACTGGCCAGCATGAAGCTGATTTTGCAGAGTTAACCAGAGGGGATATAGTCTTAATAAAAGGTGGTGAAAGATATGAGAAAAGAGAGAGGTAGGCAGAGGAAAAGGTTCTCAGGTGCGGAGCAGGCGACAGGTAGCAAGGGACAAAGATGGATGCATTCTAGAAACCAGATCTGAGGGAGAGAGTGGCAAGGAACTGTATATATACTCGCACCAGGTCGAGCCGCGTGGGAAAAAAGCGGTTACAAGTCCTCTAGCCACTAGCAAGGGAGCTAACAGCATGGAAAGGACCTCTCAACCAACCCCCACGAACGAGGCAGCCAGCCGTGACGTCATCGAGCGGGACAAAAACACTACGCGCTCCCTCTCACTCTGTTCTACTCTCTCTCCCAGATCCCATCATTACTAGTTAATGATAAAACATATACTTTACAATTAAATATATAAAGCCTTGACATGGGTGAAAACAAAGAGCCTTTCTGGACTGCCCATGACACAAGCTTTCATATGAAATAAAGCACACTCTAATACATAAACTGTAGCCCCATCCACTGCCCTGGCGATCCTAGCGAGTCACTGTAGGACAAGCCATGCGGTTCTAACGGAGTGGTTAACGTCACAATTGTAATTGTGTATATTGTACGGTACTTACTTAGTGATTACGAACTAAATTCCTTAATGGTTCCCCTTACTTTGGCAAATTATTTGCTCAGGTTAAATGCCGTCATCACAAGCAAGCCGCCTTTATGAAGCATCATGGTACTTGTAGTTGTATATCCTCGTGACTAAAACTAGTAATTATGTTGTTAATAACTAGTGGGTAGGAATGTCACATTTATTGACACAGCACCTAACAGAAAAAACGAGTACAAAGGAAATCAGCAGTAACTGTATTAATGATTTCAAGGCAAATATAAGTGTAGAAAGTCTAACCAACCTATTGTGAAAAGAAAATAAATAACATAGCAAGTCGGCCTCCCTCCAAATAGTAATAATTATCTCTCCTCTTGAACACTGTCAACATATTTGATGGAGGACAACACTAGTAGTGGGTATTCATTGACGTTAATGCCATTAACATATATCTAATTAAAATTAATATTGCTTAAAAACTGGACCATGCAATATAATGTAATTGCAAAACGTCCTATTGTTAATGACAATCTTGTGTCGAGGCGTGTATACTCAACACATCATGGACGGTATAAGCTTAGAAGCCCAAGATATGACTTGCTATAGTCTATTTTTTCCAGCTGAGCCTAAATGTTCATGTTTCTATCTTTGTTACTCAGCTATAAGGTACATTTTTTAGCGAAATATGCTGTTAATTATGAAAACTTGCCATTAATATGACACACAGCCATAGTAGTTTCATATATTTCCATTAAGTATCGAAAAATCAGCTAATAAGAGATTCAATTTACGATCAGCTGGAAAAAAATAGAGTATAGTCATGTTATGTTTTCCCTAATATGATGAGCAAGATGCTTAAGGATAATCTATAGCATTAATTACTGCAAGGAAAATTGTCTTAGTCAGTCAGTCAGTCAGTAGCCAGCCCTTACTCCCATAAGGGGTAGGGAAGATCAGCAAGATACACACGAAATGAACAAGAGGTGACAGGAGAAGAAAACACAGCAGTTCGCCCACAAATAGCAAGCACACAAACATTCAGAAGCACCAGTCACTCAACAGCCCCCGAAATCAATGGCTTCACCTCAGATGTTATACTTCCTAAGTTCTATATATACTAATTATGTTTTATTATAACCAATAGTTTTAAAGCTTTGTTTCTGTTACCCCAAAATATAGTTCCTTGGATACCATTACCACATGTATTATCTCATTGAAGGGAATGCTTATCAATTGACCGTATATTATTCATAGAACTAACGTCAGCCAAACAACTATAGTAACTCTTATTATAATGTGACATTACAGTGTACTCTAATACAATTAGTTATATCTTTAATTCCATAAAGGGTTCTAAAAGTGGATATTACTGGCCAGGCTAAGGCTCAATAACCTAAACCTTCTCAAATTATCCCCGAAACTGATACAACAAATACAAAAGCAAAAGGTGGCCAGAAGTTACTTAGCAATCAATAAAGATTGTCCAAACATTGAACATTTCTCCTGCTACTCATTGTTACACTAATGTTCACTAAAAAAGTGAAAATGAGGGATAAAGGTTTATCATACTACTTCTTTCCTGGTCAATGTTATTCAGACATTTGGAGTGAAGGAGACACAAGGCAGAACTGCCTGTAGCGAGTGCCTCCCCCAGAGTTGAAAAAGGGGGACGTTCGAGCCAATATGCCTGGACACAAAGAGTTTGAAGCAATTTAACACATAGGAAGAGGGAAAGACTGATTCTAGGAAAGAGGTCCAGAGCTCAACAGTTGAATAGAAGAAAGGCTAAGAATAGTGTTTCAGTGTTGGATTGGAGAGTTGCACAGAGTAGGGGTGGGATTGTGCTGCAAGACGGGTACTATGTACCCTACGTAGAGGAGGTAGTATACACTGGGAAAGCTCCAAGGAACACTGATTATTGTAGTAGCGATAGAATAGGGAGAGAGATGCAACATTGCGGCGAAGAGAGAGATTCCAGAGAGCTGGTGATTGGATGGGAGTTAATGATGCAAACAGTTTTCCTTTCTACTTTGTCTAGGAGTGCGATGTGAGAGGATCCTCCCCACACATGTGAACAATACTCAATACAAGGACGAACTGCATGCGCCCCTGTACAGAGCCAGAAGCTTCTCAGGGATAAAGAACCCCTTGGGGCGGTTGAGCACACTCAGCTTCTGGTAAGCTGCCTTAGCAAGACTGGTAATATGGTCTTTCCAAGTGAGAGTAGAAGAAAAGGAGACACCGAGAATATTGAGAGAAGATGAAGGATTGATTTTTGTATTGTTGAAGTGTAAGGGATAGTTCTCTGGAAATTCCGAATGGGTAGTAAGATGAAGAAATTGGGTTTTGGAAGCATTAAAGGTAACAAGGTTTTCTCTGCCCCAATTGGAAATAGTAGTTATATCAGAAGATAATATGCATGGCTTCACTACGTTTGTTTTTGATTGATTGTTGGTTGGTGTGTTCAGGAAAACTGATTGAGTAGTGCAAGGTAGAGTAGTCTGCATATGAATGGATAGGACTGGAGGTACAGTTGAGACGATAAATTATGAAAATTAGAAAGAGAATGGGAGATAGGACAGACCCCTGAGGAACACCGGAGTTGATAGGATGAGGAAGTGAGCGATGGCCGTCCACAACCGCAGCTATGGAACGGCCGGAAAGAAAATTAGAGACAAAGGCACAGATGGAGGGATAGAAACCGAAAGAGGGTAGTTTAGAAATTAAAGATTTGTGATGACTCTATCGAAGGCCTTCGATAATTACGTCTAGTGCACCGAAGTCCTGAAAGAAGGATGACCTTGAGATAGTAGGATATGAAAGAAGATCACCAGTAGAGCGACCCTTAACCCATACAGCCCCAGCGACGCGCCTGACGCGTCGGCGATGTATGTAACGCACAGCCCCAGAGACGCGCCTGGCGCGTCACCCTAATTGCGCCGACCGTAACCTCAGGTGTAGCCACTCAAGAGGGCTCAGATTTGTATGGGAACTGTGTACGTATCCCACGCAACAGTGCCGATGGTTGAAAACTCTCAAAGTCCACGTGCGTGCGCGTGAGCGCGCAATAACCTGGTTTTTTGGGGTAATTGCCTTACATTTTTTACTCTTGTAAAATACGTTTTCGGGGGCTCTGTAGGACCATTCTTTAAGTTTTTTGAGTGGTTTTTCGTGGGTTTTCCTTCATTCCTAACCCCTTCGCTATTGTTTCTGGAATAAAACAATTTTTTGAAAACCGGCCGGGTTCTGGTGAACAAACATTACAAAACTAGCCGGGGCTCCACGGGTTAAGGCAGTCATACTGGCGATCTGAGAGTAGATTATGAGCAGAGAAATGCTTAAGAAATTTGGATGCAAGAATTATTTCAAAAACTTTAGAGATACAAGAGATGAGAGCAATTGGACCGATAGTTGTAGGGTTGAGAGCGGTCACCCTTCTTTGGGACAGGTTGAATGAGAGCAAACTTCCAGCAAGAAGGGAAGACGTTAGAGGAGAGACAAAAACAAAAGAGTCTGCCTAGGCAGGGAATCAGCACGGAAGCAAGTTTTTTAGTACAACAGGAGGAACACTGTCCGGACTGTACGCCTTCTTAGTATTAAGCCCAGAGAGGGTAGAAAGTACATCTTTAGAAGAGATTAGGATATTAGGCATAAGTAGGAGAGAGGGGGGTGGAGAGGGAGGAATAGCACCGGAATCATCTAAAGTGGAGTTTCTAGCAAAAGTTTGAGCAAAAAGTTCAGCTTTGTCAGAGGAAAAGTGGAAAAAGTTATGGTTGTGCCATCAGAGTGGAAAAGGGGAGGGAAAGACGAGGAAGAAAAATTGTTGGAGAGGTTTTTGGCTAGATGCCAGAAAGCTTGGGAAGAGGTAGAGTTGGATAGTTAAGTGCATTTATTATTGATGAAAGAGTGATTGGCAAGTCGAAGAAAAGATTTGGCTTGATTACGGGCAGAAACATAGGACGAATGAGATTCTTGAGTTTTGAGGCATCGGTACAGTTTGAATGCTTCCTCCTTGTTTCGGACAGCAGTAGAACAAGCGTGAGGAAACCAAGACTTTTTTGCCTTAGATTGAGAGAAAGAAAATGGAATGTATGCTTCCATGCCCGAGAGGATTACAATGCGTTCAGCACTCTCTGAGGGTCCCGGGCCACGGAAGCAAAAGTAATTCCATGGGATATCAAAGAAGTACTGCCGAAGAGCCTCCCAGTCGGCAGCACAAAAGTGCCACAAGCGCCGCCAGTTGGGAGGATTGGGTGGCCGTACCAGAGAGATAGGACAGGTGACAGATATTAGTTTATGGTTGGAGGAGCCTAAAAGAGAGAAAAGATTTATAGTACTATTAGCAGCAGGGTTAGAGGTTAAAAATAAGTCAAGACATGTTGGGTTGATCTCCGAAGCGATCAGGGATACGGGTGGGTTGCTCGACTAGCTGCTCTAGGTCATTTAAGATAGAAAAGATGTAGGCTTGTTCACCATGCAGGTTGGTCAGTGGAAACAAAGGAGAGCCATATATAAGTGTTGCCATCTTACTTCCTTTTCAGCAAGATGGCAACACTTTGTTTTTATTTGCTAGTTACCATCTCACATATGAAATACGAGGGGTATTTATGCCTCCGTCTTCCGCTGTTATCTTGTATTACCCTGAAGATGTCTTGAGAAAATAGACAAAAACTTGGTTGTCCATTGTTTCATTATTCCTGCGAGTATTTATATATATATATATATATATATATATATATATATATATATATATATATATATATATATCTATCTATCTATCTATTGCGTGACGCCGTGATCCCCGAAGGTGTGGCCACGAACGAACCACCCCCATGCACCTCTGTCCCCAGTCAGTCGACGCCCCTCCCCCCAACCAGCACCGCCTTCGTTCATGTACTTCCTCACTCCATCCTTCCACCTCTCATTCGGTCTACCTCTCCCTCTCTGTCCCTCCACCTCGCTCTCGTACACCCTCTTAGTCATTCTCTCACTTTCCATACGTTCCATATGGCCGAACCATCTCAAGTTGTTCCTTTTCACACTTTCCAGCACATCTACCTCTACACCACACCTCCTTCTTACTTCCTCATTAGTCTGTCTATCCCTTCATGTAACTCTGCACGCACTCCTTAAGTAATTAATTTCCACTGCTCTCACTCTTGGTCTGAGTCTCTCAACCAACGTCCATGCTTCGCTTCCGTAAGTCAGTGTCGGGATTACCACACTGTCATGCAAGGACTTCTTCACTTCCATACTAACCACCCTATTTCTTGTTACTGCTTTTAGCGTTCCTACAACCCTCTTCCCCTGTTGTACCCTCTCCCGCACTTCTTCATCCATAGTCCCATCTTTACTCAACACACTGCCCAGATACTTAAAAGAGTTGACGATCTCCATAGCCTGACCGTTCAGCTTCACCTCACACTCTACTCAGTGATTTCACCCCTTTCGAAGACCATAACCTTGCTTTTCCCCGCATTTACCTTCAAATTCCGTTTTATATATATATACGGTATATATATATATGTATTTATATATATATAGAAAGAGAGAGAGAGAGAGAGAGAGAGAGAAAGAGAGTGAGAGAGAGAGAGAGAGAGAAAATATATATGAAAATTAGAAGGAAAGAGGAATACAGAGGATAGTATTCATTGACAGATGTGTTTTGTCATTCTTCAAAAACATGTAACCTAAGAACTGTGCGAGGCATATAATGACCTATACGTATGAGCATCGGGAACATACAGTCTTGAAAAGTGGGTTGGAAAGGACATCAATGTATTCGAAATACACTCACGCACCCGACCATTTATGATATAATATAATGTACGTTTTTATATATCAGTAATGAGCAAGCGCGGGAATATATATATATATATATATATAATTATATATTTCAATAAACAGACCTTTGAATGGGTAAAGGTGGAGGGAGCCGGACTACCACACGGGCAAAACACACACGTCTACACACACACTGACGCTCGCACTCCCAGTTCTCACATAGCTGGAGTGAGTGAGGGGTGGTAATATTTTGAGGTTTGGGAAGGTAGTTGAGGTAGAGGAAATGTGGTAGAGCGAGGGATGTGGGTGTAGTAGAGGTAGGGTAAGAAATAATGAGAGAGGAGAAGGAAGTAGCTGGAAGGGGAGGAGAGTTGAGGATGTTAACCCCTTTTGTACCGGGACGTCCTTTTAATGTTTGTTTTGGTTACTATTACACTATTTCATTCAGTTTATATAGGACCTCCAGCAATTAACAGGCTTCGACCTATCTTACTTAATCCTCTATACTACCACAGATCCTTCTTAAACTGCACACAATCGTCTTAAATATAGCTAGAATAAAATTTTAAAAAGTGTTGCCGGTACAGAAGGGGTTAAGGAGATATGCTGTGTAGTGCCAATTTGGAGACAACTCCAAGAACTGGCGTAGTTTTTATATGTGTTTGAATAACATGCCTTAGGTGAGGGTTGCCGCAGATTACAAGTTAAAAAACGTACATACATAAATAGTATATTATTGACCTCAGTGAATGCATATGTGGAATCTCCGAAACTCAATTATAGGTCATATACATTTGCAATTGACGTTAACGATATAGACAATACCTTTAATGATAACATCTTCAAATACGTATACAAACTAAAATCGGGAATGTAGAAATAGGCACCTTCACAGTAGCTACTTGTCATATACTTTGTTTGCATCATCTGATTTATATTAAGGGGTATTATGAACTACCCAAAATCTTGTCAGAATCCAATAGTGTTATTTACAATAATTATTGTAAAATGTAAGCCTTTGAATGAGTTGACAAACATGTATGCCTCATTCCAAGCCACTTAAATCGAATAGTGTCCCCATTTAGTGTACCAATTTAAAACATACAGAATCAATATTGAATCAGCAGTCAGATGTGAAACCATGGAAGCGTCAGAAAATTGGCTAATTCCATTTAATGTAAAGTAATGCCAGATATCCTATAATAGGTTTAACAAAAAAGAAAGCCTGTACTACATGGATGAAACAGAAAGCCTGTACTACATGGATGAAACAGAAAGCCTGTACTACATGGATGAAACAGAAAGCCTGTACTACATGGATGAAACAGAAAGCGTAACACAAGTGAACAAAATTAGGCATCCCCGTAAATCTAAATATAAATCAATAATTGTATGTGAAACAGAAGCAAACAAAGCAAATAGATCCCATTGATTCATAAACAAATAGTATTATGTGAATCAATATACTGTATATCTATGCCATTAAATAAAACCCCGGCTACATTTGGAATATACTGTGCTATTTTGGTCTCCTTACCTCAGAAAACATACCGAAAAATCGAACCCATTCAGCGAAGAGTACCAGATTAATCTTATCCCTGACACATATACATTACAACGAGAGATAGAAATTTACTATTTAAATATCTGGTTATGTACATATTTTGGTCAACCAACAAGCACTGTGCTACCTCTTCATGCTCCTTGTACAAAAGGAGGAATCAGGGAGCCGAATATTATATAGCTTATATTATTTGTATTGCCATTTGCTAAACAGAACAACATTATTATGGAAACAATATGCATGTCAAATACTGCCAGAAAGATATATATATATATACAAATTGGCTAAGTATACCTCTACTGTACATCGCGGTATTTTGTTTTCGTAAATTCAGATTAGGCAAAAATGTAATCTAGTTGTGAATACCAATGCTAAATATCCTCTTAAGTGTTGGTAGAACAAACAAATTTCTGATTAAATGTTGCAGAAGAGGTGTCCAGCGAGTCACAGGTAACAAACTAAGTGATTGGCAATGACTACAAGTAAACTGAAAACAAAGCAAGGAATAAAAGTGCAAAAGAGCCAGAACCAGAACAAAGGCAAAGAAAGACAGGAAAATAAGCAAGTAATGGGGTGGAAGATACGATGGGGCTGGACTAACGAGAGAGAGAGATAGAGAGAGAGTGAGTTACATTGATACACAGACTGCACAGACCTTGCGAAGCCTACAACGAAACGATTTTCGTTTGTCGTTTTATTCGCGTATTTTGATATCAACAGAGGAATGTGAATATAGGTTTGTGAGGATATGACATTAAAGGATACATAATTTCATTAAACATTGAAGATAGGAGTTGTCTAGCTTTTATCAAACTAAGATAAATGAAATGACTTTTGCATTAAAACAAGAAGTTGATATAACCTTTCTTCAATGTGTAAGACATATTTTAGATCAATAGTGTATCTAACTACTCTAATATATCTTCTTCATAGTACAAAGGAATACACAGGAAATCAAGCAACAACATGTCCAGCGACCCCTCAAGGCTGCTTGCCCTCCAAAACAATGATGGTCAAGTGTCCAAACAGTGGTTTAGAGGGGGTAAGGGAAAAATGGAAAGGGAAGACTGCCCTGGGACAAATGTCTGTGGTAGGATGTTAGTAGGGGACAGTTGTTAGTAATATAATAGAGGGGAAAAATCACACACTTTATTCATTTACAAATGCGGTCAGTCGTGGATTTAAGGCAAGCTGTTTGTCTATGCGAAGTTTAAAAGAATCAACGGTGCTGCAGTCTATAACGTCTCGGGGGAAGCCCATTCCACAAGTTGACAACTCGATTGAAGAAGACATTTTCAGACTAGTGTGAGTTAAATGATTTACCAATAATTTTGCAACAGTTCCCCCGCGTGTAATTTGATTGATCGATAGTGAAATATTTATTTCAGTTCATATTATCGATGTCATTGATGATTTTGAACACTTGAATTAAGTCACCTCTTAATCTGCGTTGGGTTAAAGGAAATATATCTAATTATCTAAGACGCTCCTCGTATGGTTTGTTCTTTAGACAAAGTATCATTTTGGTTACTCTACGTTGAATTCGTTCTAGCTTGTCTATATCTTTTTGGTAGTAAGGGCACCATGATTGAACGCAATATTCCAGGAGAGGGTGGAATAAGGAATTGTAATGAGTTAGGATTACATCTTTGGATTTATGCTCAAATGACCTGCCTAAACAAACAATTATTTTGTTTGCCTTCTTAACAACTTCTGAACATTGTTGACTCGGTTTTAGGTTACTCGATATTGTTACTCTCAAATCAGTTTCTCTGTCTACACTCTTAAGCTGGGTGCCATTCATTGAATAGTTTGCTTTCTCATTTCGGTTTCCGATATGGAATACTTTACATTTATTCACATTGAAACACATTTGCCAAATTTGAGCCCAATGTGACAACTTATCTAGAATAATTTTGCATATCTTGAACATGTTCATTTGAGAGTACACTATTTGCAATTTTTATATCGTCAGCAAACTTTGAGATTGTGCAGGTGAAACTTTCACCTGTCTACCTTGAGTTTATCTAAACATTTCAAAACTTCTCTCTCTGTAATGCTGATACTGCTTAGAACGTCAGAATTATCTATCTCAACCGGCGATGCTGTAGGGATCTGTTGTAAACACTGATGCAAAGAAGGTGTTGAGAGCGTTACTAATTTTGTTTCCATCTTTAGTGTAATCTCCTTTCTCATCGACTAACGGTCCACACGTTGAAGTCACTACTTTCTTCTTCCTGATGTAACTATAACATTCATTCAGATTTGTGTTATTTTGATTTGCAACATGTAATTTTAGTGTGTTTTTACTTTGTTTGCTTTTTGTTTGGCTTTGCGTCGTAGATCTACAAATATCACTTTATTTTCATGGGTGTCAGAGATTTTTAATATATCATGAGCATTCTTTTTAGCAAGTAGGCAATCCGCAATGTCTTTATTCCACCACTTAGGCCTATTATTATGTACTGATCTTCGGTTATTTAATGGTATACACTCATGTACTGCATTCGAATAAGTGGAGGTGAAAAATCTTTGTGATTGGTTTAGATCATAATTGTTAATCACAGAACTCCAGTGGATTTCCTTGAGTATTGCTCTAAGTTTACAGAAGTTTGCTCTCTTGATATTTAGGACCTTCTCTTTGCTGGCATTGAGTTCGTTGCTATTGAATTTTAAATGGAAAGTGATCATACGATGGTCACTATTACTGAATTCATCACCAACATTCAAATTCTCTATTAATTCTTCTTTTGTTGCAAGTACAAGTTAATGAGGGGCGTCGTGCTCTTCCGTGCTACTATAGTATATTCGTTGTAAGTAGGCGATAAATCATGACCTCTAACATCTGTAACTCAAAAAGTGCTAGAGCAAATTGGCTGTAAATTTCCACATCTATTCCTTGACTGATTCTTCCTATATGGTAGAAATATTACCCCGATTACCCTAGTCGTTATTGAGTTACAGAAGTTAGAGGTCATGATTTCTCACCTACTTACAGCGAACAGACTATAGCAGTGTGGCGAACACAATTTAAGTAAGGTTAGTCCTTCCCGGCTTTCTCAAGGTTGGGTTCTTCAAAATCACTTTTACTTCACTAATATGATATTATATTGTATGTATATGGAACAGCCTCCCATTGATGATGACAAATATATTCATATTCTGTAAATCACTTATTTAACTTAGACTTCGATAAATACCAAAAATATGCACAATTAATTTGACTTGAGGGCTATTTTTTATTTTTATATTGGAGAGATTACCGTATTCGATCCAATCAAGACACAACAAAATACAGCAACGACAAACAGGTAGATAATATGGAGGCTATTTTAGAATACGTTCGTTGGCAAAGATGGTGCTCCAAGCACTCCCACTATGATCCAATCTTCTCTGGCCCTCTTACTCGTCCTTACCACACCTCCTTTCTCCTCCTCAAAACACCTCCATCTTCCTCTCTCACTTCACCTCACTCTCCAGCTCTCCCTCTCTCGGTCCCCACACCCCAACCTCACCCTCCCAGTGCCAGTAGCTGATCAAGTCTTTTAAGGAGAAGTCATCAAGGATCATCATCTCAGGAAACGTCCCCCGGCTCGGTGTAGAGAGCCGATTTTACAACATAGCCACCAGCACAAATCGTTGTCTAGCACACCTCTGCAGGAAGGAGAGCGTGGGATTCGTCGACACCTGGGACAATTTCTACTACGATGACTATTTGTTTTCGGACAATGGAGTTAATTTGAACCAGGTGGGAGCAGCACGTTTTGGGCGTCTTCTCAACGATGTGGTGAAGGATTTTCGGAGAAGAAATCGACTCAGCACAGGACAACCAGGAAGGAGGACCGAAGACAGCGAGGACGGCAACCTGCAAAGGAATTAAATGCTAATCCATCAAGAACCGCAAATTTGGATAAAGCTCCACCAACACGACCCAAATTCAAAACCGTCAGGGATAACGACCGAGGACCGAGGACAGCCATGAATGTAAATGTAGATCCGACCAGAACCAAAAATTGGATTAAAAAACGTTCTGTGAGTTCTAAAACCGCAACTTTAAAGGTTTTCTATGCAAACGCTCGTATCATATGCAATACATTTTCGGATTTAGAGGAACTAGTGGTTACAGAAAATTATGATGTGATTGGCATAACAGAATCTTGCATTAATATACAGACCTCCAGCTCAATCAGTGCAAACTGACCGAGAAATTTATGAACAAATTGCAGATGTAAGTAACTCACAAGATACCATAATTTTTGGCGACTTCAATTTACCTGTGACCAAGTGGGGCGATACTCTTACTTCACACTCAGGACATGACTTGTGTGCGAACTTGCAAGAGAGTTCACTCTATCAATTTGTTCGATCACCGACCCGTGGTAATAACGTTCTTGACCTTGTACTTGCAACAAAAGAAGAATTGATAGAGAATTTGAATGTTGGTGATGAATTCAGTAACAGCAACCATCGTACAATAATTTTCACTTTAAAGTTTATTAGTAACGAACCAAATAGCAGCATCGAAAAAGTCCCTAATTTCAAGAAAGCAAACTTTCAAAAACTTGGAGCTACGTTTAAAGAAACTGACTGGAGCATTTTAATTAACAATAATGACATAAATATATATTGGGAGTTATTCGAAACCACTTACCTAAAAGCAGTGCAGGACTGCATACCATCGAAAATATGGCATACAGGCCATAATATTAAGCCCAAATGGTGGAATAAAGATATTTCAAACTGTCTGCTTGCTAAAAAGTTTGCTAATGATAGAGATTAAGATCCTTTCAAAATGACGAAGAACGGGTGAAACTTGTAAAGATATGACGCAAAGCCAAAAAAGTTAATTAACTCCTTGCGACATATTATGTTCCAGTAAGTCCACGGAGGCGGGCACCCGGTATCATTGCCACCGCCCTGCACAACTGTCACAACAACACTGCGGCCGATAGAATTATCGAGGTGTTTTATCGTAAGCTAACTTATCGGACTTACTGAGCTCCATATGACGCTAGAGTGTCATATAACCTATTAGAGAGCCATGAAGATAAGTCCATATGACGCACTAGCGTCATATGAGTTTTTGGAGCACTCGGCCATATGACTCGATAACGTCATATATGTCTGAAGGAGTTAAGCAAAGTAAAAAGACCCTGGAGTTACATGTTGCGAATCAAAGTAAAACAAACCCGAAAGAATTCTATAGTTATATCAGAAAGAAAAAGTAGTTACTTCAACTGTTGGACCGTTAGTCGATGAAAATGGAGAATACACCAAAGACGAAGTACAAATGAGTAATGACCTCAATACCTTCTTTGCATCAGTTTTTACAACGGAAGACCTCAGTGATATCCCTACACCGTCGCCGATTCAGATTGATAATTCAGATGTTCTAAGCAATATCACCGTTACAGAGAGAGAAGTATTGAATTGTTTAGATAAACTCAAGGTAAATAAAACACCTGGACCTGATAAAATCTCACCTAGAGTCCTAAAGGAAGCTAAGGATGAGCTCTCTAAACCACTGACATTGCTATTCAATAAATCCTTGCAGTCTGGAACTATGCCTGATCAGTGGAAGCTAGGCCAACGTAACACCGATATTCAAAAAAGGCAGCAAATCCCTACCCAGTAACTATCGTCCAATTAGCTTAACCTCACTTGTATGTAAAATGCTAGAAACACTCATAAGAGACAGACTCCTAAATCACTTGGAGGAAAATAACATACTTAAAGATACTCAACACGGATTCGTAAAAAACGTTCCTGTTTAACAAACCTCTTAGACTTCTTCCACGATATCCTCAACCTCTACGATGAGAGTAAAGCTGTAGATATTATATACCTTGATTTTCAAAAGGCCTTTGACAAAGTTCCCCACAAACGTTTACTGCTAAAACTAAAAGCGCATGGAATACAAAACGGTGTGTTGATGGATAGAAAATTGGCTCAGCGACAGAAAGCAAAGAGTAGTCATAAACGGTAAGGCATCTAAATGGACCAATGTAAGTAGCGGGGTACCCCAAGGATCGGTACTAGGACCAATTCTCTTTCTAATTTACATCAATGACATAGATGAGGGTCTCACCTGTACAATCTCAAAATTTGCTGACGATACAAAAATTGCAAATAGCATACTCTCCAAAGGACAAGTTGACGATATGCAACACAATCTTATCTGCTCAACAGGTGGCGTTGTGTGTGTGTAAGTGTGAGAGTCCAGTGTAAGGGGTGAGACAGTGAAGCACGGGAACGAGGTGGCTTCAGAGATGGGGTCGTTTCGGGCCATGAGTGAGCACCGTGCCTCATGTGAAGGCAAGATGGCAGGTGCTCGTTGTACTCTACGTGCTTCACATGTCTCACTCCCTAGACTGGAACAAGACCTCACAGGCTTCACTGTTCATTGTAAAGCGGTGAATGTTAAGGCTCTCAGCCTATGCCCGAGAGGAAGTAAGTTGGAATATAGAAGAAGAAAAAAAAAAAAAAAAAATCTAGATAAGTTGTCATGTTGGGCCCAAATTTGGCAAATGAGTTTCAATGCGGATAAATGTAAAGTAATACATATCGGATACCAAAATGAGAAAGCAAACTATTTGATGAATGGTACTCAGCTTAACCCGTCCAGCCCCGGCTAGTTTTGTAATGTTTGTTCACCAGAACCCGGCCGGTTTTCAAAAAATGGTTTCATTCCAGAAACAATAGCGAATGGGTTAGGAATGAAGGAAAAACCACGAAAAACCGCTCAAAAAGGTTAAAGAATGGTCCTACAGAGCCCCCGAAAACGTATTTTACAAGAGTAAAAAATTGAAGGCAATTACCCCAAAAAACCAGGTTATTGTGCGCTCACGCGCACGCACGTGGACTTTGAGAGTTTTCAACCATCGACACGGTTGCGTGGGATACGTACACAGTTCCCATACAAATCTGAGCCCTCTTGAGTGGCTACACCTGAGGTTACGGTCGGCGCAATTAGGGTGACGCGTCTCTGGGGCTGTGCGTTACATACATCGCCGACGCGTCAGGCGCGTCGCTGGGGCTGTACGGGTTAAGAATGTAAACAGAGAAACCGATCTGGTAGTAACAATATCGAGTAACCTAAAACCCAGTCAACAATGTTCAGAAGTTGTTAAGAAGGCAAACAAAATAATTGGCTTTTTAAGAAGGTCATTTGAGCATAAATCCAAAGACGTTATCCTAACCCTTTACAATTCCTTAGTCCGCCCTCTTCTGGAATACTGCGTTCAATCCTGGTGCCTTTATTACCAAAAAGATATAGACAAGCTAGAATGAGTTCAACGTAGAGTTACCAAAATTATACCTAGCCTAAAGAACAACCATACGAGGAGGGTCTTAGAGAACTTAACCCAGCGCAGATTAAGAGGCGACTTAATTCAAGTGTTCAAAATCATCAAAGGCATCGACAATATGAACTGTAGTAAGTACTTCACTATCGACCAATCTAATTACACGCGGGGAAACGGGTGCAAAATTATTGGTAAATCTTTTAACTCTCACGAAGCTAAACATTTCTTCTTCAATCGAGTTGTCAACTTATGGAATGGGCTTCCCGAGATGCTATAGACTGTAGCACCGTTGATTCGTTTAAACTTCGCCTAGACAAATATCTTGCATCAAACCTGTGACTGACTGCGTTTGTAAATGAATACCTTGATTTAATCCTCCCCTCAGTTACTAACCCATCTGTCCCCTACTAACTTCCTAATCCTGCCACGGAAATTAGTTCCAGGGCAGTAGTTCCCTTTCCAATGTTCCCTTACCCACTCTAAAACACTGTTTGGACACTTGATCCTCAGTGTTTCGGAGGACAAGCAGCCTAGAAGGGTTACTAGACCTGTTGTTGCTTGATTTCCTTTGTACTCCTTTGTACTCCTCTCCCTCTCTCTAGGTCCCAACACCCCAACCTCTCCCTCCTCTCCCTCTCTATCAGTCCCCACAGCCCCCACCTCACCCTCTTCTCCCTCTCTCTCAATATCCCACACTTTCCTCACACCCCCACCCTACCGGCCATAAGAGTTTCATATTCTCCAAAGATTGGATAGAACAGTGGCTGATATTGGCGCCAGTACAGTCAATTATAAAAAAAATTGGATCTCCTGAGTTTTTCTTTATGCAATTATAACTATCTGGATTAATTTGTTGTATGGAACTTTATTTTCAATAAATAACATAATTATATAGTTGTGTAGTTGATGTATCGACAATTATGTTCACCAATTCATTTCCAGAGATATACTTCCATAAATATAATAGGTGAGGTCCACGAATGTTTATGAGTGAGTTTATACAATGAGGTCCCGCTGCTGACGTGACTGTAACCGTGGCCCTTGAGTCAGCGGTTCCTTGGGTTATGACCGGTCACACACAGTTTGGACGTTTGTGCAGTTTCGCCAGCGGGGAAATATAGAAGAAGGAAAACTTGGAATGCTAGTGGATACAATATTATAGAATATATTTTCATTACCATAACGATTTTTACTGTAATACAACATATTATTTTATTCTTCCTTAACACGTCACATACCCTCATGAGCCTAATTATTTGAAATATATCTCTCAGACCAAACATTGAGCGTATACTGAAGATGTTGTCATATTGGAAAAAGCTTAGTGGTATTGGCAGAGCTGCATTAATTGTATTTTTGTTCTATGTGAGTGAGGGAGACAAAAGGCAGAACTGCCTGTATCGAGTGCCTCCCCCAGAGTTGAAAGAGTGACAGGGCCAAAATCAAGGGACATTCGAGCCAAAATGCCTGGACACACGGAGTTTGAAGCAATTTAAGTCATAGGAAGAGGGAAAGACTGATTCTGGGAGAGAGTTCCAGAGCTCAGCAGTTGAATTGAAGAAAGTCTGAGAATAACGTTTCACTCTTGGGTTGGAGAGTTGCACAGAGTAGGGTGGGATTGTGTTGCAAGACAGGTACTACGTACCCTACGTAGATGAGGTGGTATACACTGGGAAAGCTCTGAGGAATATTGATTATTATAATAGCGATCGAATAGCGAGAGAAATGCAACATTGCGGCGAAGAGAGAGAGATTGCAGAGAGTTGGTGGATGGGTGTAAGTTAATGATACGAAAGGCTTTCCTTTATACTTTGTCTAGGAGTGCGGTGTGAGAGGATCCTCCCCACACATATGAACAATACTCAATACAAGGACACACTGTGCCCCTGTACAGAGCAAGAAGCTGTGCAGGGGCAAAGAACCCCTTGAGGCGGTTGAGTACACCCAGCTTCTGGGAGGCTGCCTCAGCAAAACTGGTAATGTGGTCCTTCCAAGTAAGAGCAGAAGAAAAAGAGACACCGAGAATATTGAGAGAAGATGAAGGATTGATTTCTGTATTGTTGAAGTGTAAGGGATAGTCCTCTGGGAGTTTTGAACTGGTAGTATGATGAAGAAATTGGGTTTGGGAAGCATTCAAGGTAACAAGGTTTGCTTGCCCGACCCCAAAAGGGGTTGAAATAGGGGAGCTATCCCCCAGCCAAAGGCGGCTTTCTAGAGCCTTTCCTAGCTGATGCTGAGAGGATTGGGTTCTAGTCATGTGGTGATGGGCTGGTCTATCAGAGTGAGAACTGAGCGATCTCTGCCATACCCATAGCTTACTCTGACTGTTCCTTTAACTTATATATTTTCTAGATCTCAAGTGACGGCGTCTTTTCCGTGGATTGACCTCCCAATCTACCAAGATTGAAAGCCAAAGCGTCACATTTTTCCCTTGCCCCTCAACTTTCTCTTCATAATTGCTGAGGGGCACAGGGCCCTGGGTGGGGCTTTGGTTTCCCGGGCGTTTCTGGGGCGCTCGGTTAATTGCTACAAGGTTTGCTATGTCCCAAATGGAAATAGTAGTTAGATCTGAAGATAAGTGTTGCATGGCTTCATTAAGTTTGTTTTTGAGGGATTGCTGGCTGGGGCATTCAGGAAATCTAATTGAGTAGTGTAAGGTAGAGTCGTCTGTGTATGAATGGATGTGACTGGAGGTACAGTTGAGAAGATCATTTATGAAAATTAAAAAGATAATAGGAGATAGGACAGAGCCCTGAGGAACACCGGAGTTGATAGGATGAGGAAGTGAGCGATGGCCGTCCACAACCGCAGCTATGGAACGGCCGGCAAGGAAATTTGAGACAAAGGCACAGATGGAGGGATAGAAACCGAAGGATATATATTTATACTTATAATATTTACTATTGATCCAAGAGACAAGAAAGTATTTTAAAATTTTGAATTTACTGCTGGGATTATTGGTTTGAATCCCGAAGGGAAGAAGGAAAACCTAATATTTAGTAGTGGCCTCAGAATCATTGACGATATGCCCTATACAGTAATATGGCACTCTTTGAGCTCAAAAGTCAGCTGTTCAAAGCACCCGCTCTGGAGCATAGAAACCAATTCATCGTAAGTGTACGCTCACAATTACTTACGGACTCATCCTTATGATGCGGATGCCACTACAAAAAAAAACTAATTAATAAATAATAAAGGAAAACAAAATTAGAATTGTTTTACGCTTCCCATAGTTCAGATGTTTTTCCTAGCGTGGGTTGCATCGAGACGATGCGCGTTCTCTTCCTTAACTGATATATCAAGATTCTCAAGAAAACATCAGAACGAATGGGAAGGCGATGGATGGGAGGGCCGGAATTGTCAATGATTCCGGGGCCACTACTAAATATTAGATTTTCCTTCTTCCCTTCGGGACTCAAACCTACAATTTATTAGTCGCCCCTCCATCATTGACGATATGCCTGATATCACAAGTCTGGAGGGGGACATTGTGACAAATATCAAAACCACCAAAATAAAATTAATAAGATAAGAATAGACCCGTTTCTTAGAGCTCTAACTGTTTATTTTACGAACAAATATAAAGGGGTACAGGTGGCGTACTTAAAAGTTCACCTGTGTACATCTTCCTGAAGCCTTGGATAGAGGCTGTAGAAAAACGCACTACATATAAAAATTCAGAGTATATGTTCAAAAATATATGTATATGCATATAACAACATATGTAATTATACAAACAAAACAAATATCTGTACATTAATATCACAATGTATTGTACACAAATAGTTCGACTCATTGACTAGCTTCGAGTCTGAAGAACATAGGTAATGATTATCACAACGTGCAACCGCACTACCACGTTCGGCGGGCTGAGGGTCTTAGCTATAACCCCCCCCCCCACTCCTTCTTTCTTAAAATCAACAAAGCACCGAACAACTTAAACCCATTGCCTTAATGCGACACAAGTCATACATGGTTTTTCTAGATTCACAGACAGTTAACGTGACAAAAAGGTATGATTGGAGATCCACAGATTAGTCTGCTGAATATCATTAACAGAACATTTCTTCAGAAAACGGAGATATACTGCCCACTTCCTTAACCCTTAATTAGCGGCTCACCACATAAGTCGAGTTAAATAAAGCTGGACTATGTGGCGGCGCTCGACATAGGTCGAGTGGCAATTTCAGCACGTAATGTTGCTGAGAGAGAGAGACAAGTGGTGGCAGGAGAGTAGCGAGCGTATGACTGCTCCAGACCACCGCGGCGAACATACTGACACGAATCCCAGCTCCCTCCTCCCTCTCTCACTCGCTATATAAGGAATTGTATCGGGAAAGTGGCTAATTACATGCTTTTTGCACTCGCGTTGCACGGTTATTGCAAGAAAACTAGCCATCATAAAAGGATCGTTATGGTGTCATTCGAAAGCTCTGTTTATGCCCTTTCAGGGATAGGTACTTGTTTTACGTTCTGGGTCTTATTTAGGCATGAAAATGATCACGTAAACAGCCCTATTTTGGCTAAAAACACCCCGCTGGGCGGTACATATAAATAAACCGCATAGGCCGCTCGTAAGGTGTTAAATCATGGGCCCGCCCAACGGCCCCAGGATTACTCTCCTTAATTACATCAACCAACAGAGCTGCCAAGTGCTGCTTTGTGATTTCCTTGCCTCTCTGAGAAACCAGAGACCTCCCGGCTGGTTAGGCTGGGACACTCTGATGAAGGTTAAAAGTGACTTCACTAGACATAATCTGTGATGCGTGTCATCTTGTTTGAGCGCCGGTACCTCAAACTCTGTGAACACATGCTCTTAGTGTTCATTTTTAGCGATAAATGTGAGCAACGGCGCAATCTGAACACTCGCATTGCGCAGTGCGAAGCTAATATAATTTGGTTTGTTGCTCATCGCCGCCAGCTCAGGTTACCTGTAGCCAAGGCCATCAGGAACACAGCCTTCTTTAAAATTGAATCAATTTCAATTTCAATGACTAATTTATGAGAATAAAGTAAGTACAAATCTTTGTCGATTGACCAGGCTGGCATGGTGGTGGGCGAAGCTTGAAACATGCACGCATGAATGCCTTCTCCTCCGCCTGCGGTACTGAGAGCCCCGTTAAGTCATAAAAGGGAACTAATTGCAGTCGTGTGATTTTTGAGCGTGACTACTGACATGCCCTTATGTTCATACAGGTAATCTAGGTATTTGAAAATTAAGGACACCGAGGCCACGATCTGGTCAGTCTCAACGATCCAAGTAGTGAAAGCTCTCCAGTGAGATTGGTACTGACGCATAGTAGAGATGGTATATTGATTTATCAATTTATTGGTAATGCTATCCCATAGTGGGCTAACCACTTGGCCTTCTGAATATCCACAAGGCAAAAGTTAGCGAGGTCTTGAGGTTTCCAATTGTCTCTAAGTGGAAATGCGAAATCGGGAGCGACACCGGGATCTCGCACAACGTCTTCAATTGCGCGACCACCCCTGAGCCGGCCACAGGGGCGCGATAATCGAGACTAAGCCCCGATAAACCTGTAGTTTGTAAACTACTTGACACATGAGTGAAGCATCTGGTGGTGGAATCAGATAAATGGAGTTCCATTTGTTCCAGTCTACCAGCAATGCGTCTGGTCCCCCCGCTGGGGTTCTCACCTGGCGAGTCAGGTAGAGAGGGAGTCTGTGGTTCTCCTCGGACGCGAATAAATCCACTAGTGGTCAGTAAGGCTCAGCAATCATCCGTTGAAAGACGGTTTGCTTTAGAGCCCATTCTACTTGTGTGCTCTGCCTCCGTGACAAAGCATCTGCCCATACGTTGGCCACGCTTGGCAGATAAGATGCGTGAAGATAAATGCTTAGCTTTTTCAGCCAACTCAAATATCCTTTCCGACAACTCTAGTAACACTCGAGACCTCGTTGACCCTTGCTTCTGAATGCATGTGACTGCATTCAGAATTTCTATTTTGAAGGCTATTGATTTTCCCACTACAGTCGAATTGTGGGCCTGAAGGAAAAATAAAGGGACTAACAATTCGTTCGCACTGATATGAGACTCCTTGAACCAGGACCAAAGACTCTGACCTTGGTGTCCGAGGTTTGATTGGTACCCCCATCCCAGGGTACCTGAAGCATCTGTGTCTACCCATACTGTAGGCAGAGGAGATGTCCATGTCGTAATTGAGTGTAATGTTTCTGGCCTCGCCCAGACCGCCAGTAAGTTGTGGATTAATTTTGGGATATGCCATGACTTGTCCGCCGGCAAATGCGGAAAATGTCGGTTTCCCTCCAAGATTATCCTCTTTACTTTCAACCGGCCCAAAGGTACCATTAGTTGAATCCAGTTGAGAGATCCTACTAGGGACTCCAACACTTTCCTTGTGGTGGTCAGACTGTTAAGAAACCGGAATAGTTTCCTGCGAAACCTGGTGCGATTGGCCACGCTGTGCTGTATCCCACAGCAGACCCAACCACTGGATTACCCTCGTAGGGACAAGTTGCGACTTTGCCAAGTTGACCTGTGAGGGCAATCGGTACTAAATATGACAAGAATTGCTCACAAGGTGATACAAGCATAAAACTTTCCACAATAGTTCACAAAGACCTATTTTACAATTTCAGGGCAGGAGCCACCGAGATTTCAGTGTTGCATAGCAACGGTTGCTAGGCAAATCATTTTCCTTAGCAACCGGCAGCAACAATGCAGTTTCTGGAAAACTATGGTTTTTTCTCAACTCCTTGTTCTAAAAAACATGTAGCATTGCATTTGGAGATCATATACAAGAATTATGTGGCATAAAATCCAATTTAGGGCAAGTCAGGCTATAAAAATGCCACTCCTAAAGCTTCAGACACTGTTGTCACAGTCACTTTTGCATTTGCAGTAGGCTGTGCATTTTAGATGCGCATCAACACATTTGCAGTCTGTGCATCCTCCTCGGCAAGAACACTTCAGTAGTTCTGGGCAGGTTGCACTGGCTTCGGGCAAGTTAGACCACAGAGGCCTCCACTTTTCTGGGCAAGTCCATCCCCACTCACTTGGAGAGGGCAACTGTCGTTCTGGCACCGTGGTGCAGCCCCAGTGGTGCCCACCTTGTAGTACTGCCCTCTTCATGTGTTGCTGTAGAGCAGCCTTGGTTGGAGGTAGACATGATATCTGACGTCCTTTGTGGATGAACAGATTCTTTCTGACTTCATTGATGGAACGAGAAGTTGCTGTCCTGTCATAGAGTCGAATGGTGAAGTACTCCAGAGAAGCCTCAGTCGCTTCACCAATTTGTTCAGGTGCATTGTGCAGCTCATAGAATGTCGCAGTAAATTCATCATGTGCCTCCCACACTTTCCATGCAGTCTTCTTTCCCACCTGGACCAGATGGGACATGGTATCACAACCTGTATAAGCATGGAACACAGGCAGTGCCAAGGATCTTTCTGTGCCAAGTGAGGCACATATTTCATGAGCTGGGATGTACCTAAAGTCCTTTCCACAACCAAAGGCAATCCAGAGTTCTATCTGCTGTCTCTGAGCCAGCTGCTGTATGACTGCACTGCAGCACTGGTGATGAAATGCCCTTTGCGAAGTTGAGGAGGACAGACTGTGCCAATCTGATGGTAATAGTCACAGACGTTATTACCCAATGATGTGATCAAGTCCATTGTGCGGTTGTATGATGCCGACATACCAAGAGTATATAGACTCTCAATCAACTTTCTATCTCTGGTTAGTGCATGAGCCTTAAGACCTACATAGACGGGTAGTGGCGTTTCACGATCTTTGCTGTGATATACTTGTGGATTTCTCACAGAATCCCTGCGTCTCTTGATGCTGTTGTACACCAACAGCTGAGCAATGGATAGTATTGGTTGGCTGATAGTTGTGTTGGATTTTTGATCTGTGATGTTTGAACCATTGATAAGCATGCTGACCAGTGACAAAAGGGACCGTGGAACAGACTCCACTTGGCTGTTATGGCCAAACGATCCAGAGAATGTAATTTTATGTGCGAAGATGTCCTGTCGGATCATTTCAGCCATTTGGGTCATCATGACACTCTGCTCGTCTCGATCAGTCTGGTATCCTTCTCGGAGAATAGAGCCAACATCTTCTTCACAAGCCATGAACACATCTCGTCCTTCTTTGTAAGCTTTCATCCTTGGGAGATGCATGAGAATGCGGTCTTTCAGATGCTTACTGTTTACTCGTGCAGTAACATCCACTCCAAGTTGATTTAGCCTGTCAGTGTAGAACTTCACAAGATCTGCAAGTCTGAACACCTTCACATCCTCATCTTGCCTCTTCTCCTCAATGTAGGAAATCAGCTGAGCCAAAGCAATTCCTTTACATGTCTGGTCATCTGAGGCATCCTGATCCTGTGATACCTTTGCACGTGCTCTATTATACAAGTTTGTAAGGCAGTTTGCATGATACTTTGCCTCCTGGGCAATAAGGTCTCCTGCACTTAATTTTGCAAGAAGATTTTCATCTTGTAGATCATGTGCGCATTTCCTCACACGAAAATCTAGTTGAAATGTACAGACTTCGCGGAGGTTCTCCTTTGTTTGCTGCTGGGAACAAAAGAAGCATTTGGGACAATTGCTGCCAACTGTTCCACTTGAGGCAGTGTCACCACAACTACTAGTGCTACGTGTGAAAATTCGTTTTGAAGCAGTCCCATCTTCCTCAGACTTGTGCTTTCGTTTTGCGCGTTCCAGTTTGGTATGTGAAAACTTCTGATAACAAGATTTGTGCCACTTTGCATTCTGTTCTTTCAATGTTAATTGAATACCATTCCCATGGTCAAATCGTGCCAGATTGATTTTGATTGGCATTGAGTCAAGGTTACTAAACTGTGTGATGTTGTCTACTATGGTTTCATAGCCTCTGTCAGTTGGTGATATGAGAGACTCTTTGGTGTCCAGTTGACAAAAAACACAGATAGTCCAATCAGTTGCTTGAACAGATGAAGATGAGGCACTGGCCATTTCTGTGAATATTCAGTACGTCTTGACTATCACTGTGCGCAGATCAAATATATCAAACTTGCTGAAACTGGAAACAAAATATGATTAAGGCCGAGGGTTTATCCTTTTACCACCTTTATCAAATACGTCTGTTGCACACATTCCTTTATGGGATACAACTAGGTTCAGTTTCCCTACACCTAGCCCGATCGTTCATCCAGTGCCATTTAAGTCCCGTGCGATCTGTACACCTTCCGGGTAATTCTTAAGCCCCGTTACCCTTGGCTCGGCTCTCCCGCGCTGGCACATCCTGTCAATTCAGGCGCGGCTATCTAACTACATCTACCAACTACAAACTACAGTTTAGTAGCTAGTGGATTTGGGGCTGTTAGATAGCATTTGGGACACTGATCTAGATATACTAGTACTTATTAAAGTACTAGTATATCTAGATCAGCTGGCACTGAACCCCATGCTGAGTTACACAGCAGTGATGTCACCAGTGTGCCCTGGTTGTGTGCTGACATTCACTCTATTATATAGATATATATGCTTTTATACATCTTTTGAACCATTTTAGGAGTGAATATAGGAAAATAAATAAAAGTACAAAGTCATAACACTTCATAGTAGTTCAGAAACTGCATCGTTGCTGCCGGTTGTTAAGAAAAATGCTTTGCCTAGCAACCGTTGCTATGCAATACAGAAATCTCGGTGGCTCTTGCTCTGAAATTGTAAAGTAGGTCCTTGTGAACATTTCCGGGAAGTTTCATGCTTGTATCACCTTTTGAGCAATTATTGCACCCATTTCCTTGACTACTACAGGGCCTGCCGGACTAATTTGTTAAATACCCGAGGTGCCAGGTTCAGATCGAAAGGCATTCTTTGAAAAACAAAAGTATGATGCCTGATCCTCAGAGTGATGAATTTTTGGAACCGTCTATTTACTGGGACATGCCAATAGGCGTCTGTTAGGTCTAACGAACATATCCAACCTTGCGGCGGAAGTATTAACCTGATCTGATTCACAGTGAGCATCCTGAACGATGGGTTGTGAATGTAGCGATTCAGTTGAGACAAGTCTATGACCGGCCTCATCTGAGCGTTGTCCCTTTTCGGCACTAGGAATAATCTGGACGTGTAAACTGGGCGAGTTGGATTGACCGGGACAATGATATGCTTGGTGATTATTTCCTTGACAAGTGACTCCACCTCTAATGAAACATGGTTTATTTCTGAAGGTAGACGTAAACGAAGCCGCCAGAGCCACTGCCAAGTTATGCCCTTTTGTACCACTGTCCTGGCCCAAGTTCGCCGAGGCCATGCCCGATAGCACGTCCGGAATTCGCCAGTCACGCAACTGGACATGTCCGGCAGAGCAACACTCGTTTCCAACTCGCCTGCCAGGGGCCCTGGGAGGGAGGGAGCTGATTGATCCCTCAATGTTTTGACTGGGGAGTGGTAGTATGTGAAGACTGGCTACGGGGAAGGGGCCACGCTTCCTGACCTGACTTCCCCTTTGAATGCCTCTTATACCACTTCCGCGGTCCCTTACCCTGAATTTTGCTTCTTGCTGAGCCACTGTTGCCAGGTTTGGAAGGAGACTTGAAAGACTGAAAAAACTTGGGGCCACTATGGTGACTCTGACTAAATTTTGATTTAGTAGTAGACTCCTTCCTGGGCGTGGAGGCAGTCGTTCTGGTAGTCTAATAAGATACATACAGATCTCCATGCTTCTTGAGAAACTAAGGTGGTGGTTAGTACAGGGGACAGAATGAGCCAACGACCAATCGCTTCCGGCAGCTTCTTAACTACGGTCTGTTCAATCGACATATATCTCCAGGCCATGTCCCCTTCCACCAGCGCTGTAGATGAAGTAGAGCTTATCATACCGCAATCTCGGACAAGTCACTTGTCACCTTACCACGGAGCTGGTAGGAGCTTGAAGTAAAAATAATTGTAGGATGTAAGAGCGCTTTAATATATGAATATTTGCAGTTATTACTATACTATATTACCATATACCATTGTACAGAAAAGTAAACTCCATTGCCATTGTTACCTCGTCTATGTGGGCAGAGCAGAGGTAAAAAATTATTAAGCTAGGCTTAGCAAGCGACTGCGTTTGGGTGTATAGGGTATGGTAACGTAGTGCCTCCTCCTCCCTTGTCCGTGTGCCTCAGTCTCCCTCCCTCCCTCATATTGTGAAGTGATTAAAAAAAATTACTGATCAGTCAACTTGTGTAGATCATAATTGTGTGATTCATGTAGCCGCCAATAATGACGTTTCCAGGGTGCACCACGAGGAGGCGAATCACATTTACACCCCATATCCTTTTTATGTATTTATTTTGTATTCATTTTTTTGGCCATTTGTAAGTGGTTTGCGTTAATTAATCAGAACTTAGGTCATATTTAGGACTCGGAATCATCGCTTCCATCACTGCTGAAGTCTGACTGGGAATGTTCAATTGAAAATAACTCAAACATGTGTTCAAATGCAATATATTTTTTTATATAATCTTCTTGAATTGTCTTTGTATGTTCTATGCATTTTTTCCAGTTGTCAGGAGTCACATGAGTTATAGCCTGTTGAGTAAGTTCTTCAACTCTTTTCATATATTGCTTATTTGAATTCTTCTTCCTTATTTCTTCTTTGACTTGTGCCCAGATAAGCTCAATAGGGTTGAACTGGCAATAGTATGGTGGAAGTCTGAGTACTTGGTGTTCAGCTGCAGCAACAAGTTCATCAATATCATAGTGCATGTTGGTTTTCTTGTGAAGCTTGACCAGTTGCAGAAGTTCAGGTCTGGTGTGAGAAGAGTCATGGGGAATATAATTGTCTGCTAACCATTTGATGATTTCCACTTTTCTTGAATTTCCTGTAGGTGCCTTGTTTAGCTGCATGTTGTGATACGGAGCATTGTCCATCATAATCATGGATCTTGCAGGGATGTTAGGCAAGAGTTGCTCCAGAAACCATTTTTTAAATGTGTGGCTACTCATGGAGTCATGATAATCCCCTTTGTTGCCAACCTTGGATTTGAACATTAGCAGTTCACCAGGAACAAAGCCTTTAGAACTTCCTGCATGAACAATAATGAACCTTCCCCCTCTCCCGGTTTTTGTGTGAAGCCCAATTGTTCCTTCCTTGTTTGTTCAACGCTGGCATTTTGATTTATCCAGGTCTGATCGAGGTAAACTTCTGGCCTTGGGTTTTCACTGCACCTGTTCATCTTGATTTCCCTTAGGAATTTACTTCTGGCAGCTACAATATCCGTTCTTTCCATTAACATAGCTAGGTTGCTACAATGTTTTTTTAACCTGAATCCCATACTCGTCAGCAGTTTCCACAGGCTTGTTCTTCCTTCTTTAAAGTTGATTGGCGGTTCCATGACTATTTGTAACAGTGAATCCAGTGTTGGCAACTCTCCTCTTTCATAATAGGCAAGGAATTATCTTCGCAATTCTTCCTTGTCAAAGTTGTCAATTGCTCCAAGTATGGGTGAAAGTCGTTTCTGGCAAACTGGTGAATCAAATTCTCCTTCAATCTTCCTGCCTTGAGCTCTGATTTTGTTAATTAATGGCTGTGAAACTATTGTTGCCTCAGAGGTTTTCTTCACCACCACATCAACTGGCTCAGTTTTTTTCTTATGAAAGTACTTGAATACATTCAAGACAATATTCCTGGCTTGACTGACAAGTCATGGAGAACCAGCAGGTCTGCCATGGGTATGGGCAGGAGACGCCATCTTCCCCCTTTAGAAGACAGGAAGGAACTGAACTGAAGTTTGAATGACAGCGTGTTGACAGTTCAAACCATGAGTGAGAAGACACCGGTGTTGCAAATGTAGCTACCTTCCCGCTAGATCTAAAAGTATTTACTTGAACAAGGGAATAGAGCTGTTGAAGACAGGCTCCAGTCTTGAAATGTTCTTCTCACTCGTTCATGTAGAAAGGTAGATGGCTTTGTAGACCATTTCTAATAATTGATAATGATAAAATAAATGTTTACTTGATCTAGCGGAAATGTTTTACACCTAGCAATAAAAATTCTTGCTATACTCCGAATCTTTTAGCTCTTTTGATCAATATTGGAGTAATATTCTAGCAATATTAGGTATGCATTTACTATTTTGTATTCTTCTAGTTACTTCTGCAAACTGATTGAATAATATTTTTGTGCTGATTTGGTAACTCTATTGGACACCTCTACGCCGTCGCACAGTCTTGCCAGCCGTATGATAACGGTTGGGGAAGTGATATATCCCAGACATATCCCGACTGAACAGACTTTAGGAACACCGAGATATTGGCGCGCCCGAACAGCTTCCAAGAAAGCCACCCGGAGATCACCGAGAGTCTCCACAGAATTTTGCAGCATAAGCCGCCGGGTGAGAGAGAGGGCCTTGGTTGCCTGGGGATCAGTTACCGCCTCAGTCGTGCGCACTAGCGACTCAGCCAACTGATGACTGACGAGGAACTGAGGCAACAGGCGCCAAGCTTTCTGCCTAAGTTTAAAGTCCTTATCTATCTGAGTAGGTGTAGGGCTCGAAAAAGGGTCTGCCACTTAACACAAGGAAAGTTTAGGGGCTCTCAAAAGTGCTCCGGGGCGAGTGTTTTGAACATCTGACTTTGAAGTTCGAATAGTGCCATTACTCTATAAGGCTTATCGTCACTGATGGAGGGGCCACTAATAAATATTGACTATTCGTCAGTATCCTATTTATATGTATGCTTTAATGTCGTTGGAGGTGTTTGTCATAAAGCGCCACAGACCAATCCACAACCCCCCTTAGCAATATCCTAATAAACCAGGGATGATATATGTAATGTCTTACCCGCGTGTGTGTACTTGGCCCACTAGGATAAACAAGAATCAGAGAACGCTACACATTTGCCTTTATGCATCACTATTAGCTTTAATTAGATGGAACTCCATTTAGTGTTTACTTATTAATATTACTATGTTAATTATATAAGTGGCCTGCTGTTGATTACACGACGCAATATATATTATTAAAATAATTATATAGACGATTTTGCTCATAATTGAATGATCACTCAGTCAGATAGCTACAGACATTTGGGCAAGTCTCCTAACGGTGTAGCTTCTGTTCACCTAGCAGTATAAATAGGAACCTGGAATAAGTGGACGAAGTTGTGACGTCCCATCTGGGATTGGTGATTGGTTACAAGGTGAGATGGGTATCGTACTGGTCAACCTAAGCTACTGGTCAACCTAAGCTTTCGGGTGAGACTGGTACCGTAGTGAAAATGGTACCGTACAGATTAACCCTAAGCCTTCGTTTCCAGATGTCGTCAATTGGCCAAAATACAGACTACACACACATCCACAGCCATTCCAACGATACATAAACACTTAACATGCATTTCACGCAATACATTCCCAGTTAAGGAGGTGCGATAATAATGAGCTTAGCTCGCATTGTGTGGATTCACCTTGACGAACAAACAAGCAAGTATAGTAAGGATGACTTGGATTCTGAAGATCCCTCTTCATGCAGAATTGAATCCCTAGTTGTTAACAGGAATATACGATAGTTCTATTATGATATTAACACTAGATTAGCGGGCTAGCGGTTTATTTATATGTACCGCCCAGCGGGGTGTTTTTAGCCAAAATAGGGCTGTTTACGTGATCATTTTCATGCCTAAATAAGACCCAGAGCGTAAAACAAGTATCTATCCCTGAGAGGGCATAAACAGAGCTTTCCAATGACACCATAACGATCCTTTTATGATGGCTAGTTTTCTTGCAACAACCGTGCAACGCGAGTGCAAAAAGCATGTAATTCGGCACTTTCCCCATACAATTCCGTATATAGCGAGTGAGAGAGGGAGGGAGGAGGTGGGATTCGTGTCAGTAGGTTCGCCGCGGTGGTCTGGAGCAGTCATACGCTCGCTACTCTCCTGCCACCACTTGTCTCTCTCTCTCAGCAACATTACGTGCTGAAATTGCCACATGACCTATGTCGAGCGCCGCCAGATAGTCCAGATTTATTATACTCGACTTATGTTGCGCCCCGACAGTTAGGGGTTAAAGATCTCCAAGTCAATTGCTAAGAAATAGCTTGTGTTATGTATTTAAGATGCCGACTACCACCAAGAGTAGCGGCACAGTCAAACTATCTGCCACGGGTCCGTTTTGCCGAGATGGAAGTGTTTGAGAGGATACAAGAGCCAGGTGTACAAGTTTTATTATTAAATATTAAACAAGGTTGGCAAAGTGCATTTGTAGGTGTATTTGTACAGAGTAAATGCATCAATAATAATTATATATTAGGAATAAAGGTAGCAATCATGATACAAAGAACATTAATAATAATCACAATGGATACTCAGGATATCAATATCTAACAATATGTATTATACAGAGATAAATATTTAAGAATGCTCACAATGTGACTCGGATGAATGTGGGGGATAATCCCTAGCTGGAGGTTTGTGTAAGTGTGAGTATAGCAGAGCTTTTCCCGTATAATTACACAGAGACCTGGTAACTTAGGAATTAATTAGGCGTGTACCAATGTAATTGCAGGGGAAGGGTTTACGTTATGGATAGCGTGTCCGGGTATTTAATAGGCAACTGAAATATAACTTAATTACGTTAGAGGGGACCTGAAACCAGGCCACAGTTAGGCAAGCGTGCCATGAACATTTACTTGGACTAACGAGTTTCCAAAAAGCTTGTGAGAGGCTGGGAGCAGTCTAGGTCGTCCTGTTCGGGATTTAGCCGTTTTATACAGGAAACCAGGCCAGAGGGCAACTGGAGAAGCTTGGGAGCATTCAGATTTATTATGTTACCTCCACCAACCGACTTTACTCCTAAACTCAATTAATGAAATCAACAAATACATGTGGCAGTCTCAGGGAGGGAAGAGATAATTTTCCCCTGCCTGGCCTGAATACCTATTCACTTCTCAGGTGCTCTCTGCTGCAGGAATGTTACACAGAAAAAGAGCACAGTGGTACATTGGTCTCAGGTGTGCTGTAGGTCGGTGTGGTTCTGGCGAAGGGGTTAGGGGGGATAGCAGCGGAGGGGCCCTCTGCATATGACGATGGATCCCCCCTAACCCAACAATCAGGTGGTGTCCCAGGTGATGCTGGCCGCTCGCTGGGGTTGGTGGAGGGGAGGTTCCGGTCGGCCAATAAGGATCACCTCTTAGGAGTGGTGGGGGGGGGGGATTGAGGGTGTTTGCTATGATTTGTGCAGGGGGGGGGGGGGGGACCATGGGGGCTGTTGCCACGGTTTCTGTGTACCTGGTGTTGCAGGGAGACTTAGTTATGTCTGGGAAGGGGGACTTATGTATTTGTGCCACACATTTTCTTGGCCCGACAAAGACAAAGGCCGCACATATTATTGGGGCATCGGGTATTGGTTGGTTCCGCACATTTTCTTTGGGCGCTGGGAACACATGCTGCACGTTTGTTTGGGGTGTTGGTAGCACATTACTTTTGGGATTTTGGTATAACAGTATTATTCATCACATGCTTTTATATATTTCAGTGTATTATGTTACCCAGAATTAATATGAGTTATGAGTCAATAGCAAATCACGAAAAATTTCATCTACTTTAATGCTTCTGTATGAACCCTTAACTTGAAGGTTATAGATCTCCATGCTATCTGAATATAAATGTTTCTCCCATCCACATTAAACCGTGAGGAGCATATACTCTATGTAACACCTTGATAACCAACCAACCAACCAACAATTACATGCGCATTATTTATCATATTTGTTATCCCTGTCAACAACAACAACAACAACAACAGGAGATGGACAGCGGCCCAGCACTCCATCCTGAGCTATACACCACATTAGTATTATAGATAGCGCCAACAAACTTTACAATAATCTTGACCCCTTAACTTCTTATAACTTGAATTGAATGAAAGCAACCGGCATACGTTTCTATCAATTGGGAAGAGTCCACCAGGAAATAGGTGTGGATATTTACACCCAGTTTGCTAAAGCCCTTTTGAGTTACAGAAAGGTCAGGGATCAAGATTATTGTCTAGTTCTTTGGCGCTACCTATAGTATTATGCTTGTAATAATCGTTTATACGGTGTCCATATCTTCCAGGCACCAACAACAGCCCCCCACCACTGCTGCCAGAGCTATACTTCATATGCCAGCCTTTACAACACTTTGTTCTCCTGGCTGAAACCACAGATGGCATTAACCCCTTCTGTACCGGCGATGTCTTTTATATTTGATTCTAGCCATGTTAAGACGATTGTGTGCAGCTAAAGAAAGATCCATGGTAGTATAATGAGTTAATTATGATAGTTCGAAGCCTGGCCATTACTGGAGGCCCTTCCTAAACTGAATCAAATCTTCTAGTAGTATCTAACATACAATAGAAAGGCCAGAACTGGTAGTGAACGGGTTAACGTACAGGTGTGGATAACGACTTTAGTATCCATAATTATGTCCTCACTTAATACACCTTAACTTGTGATTCACTGTACATCACAAAGTAAGATTCAGGGTATGGTGGCTAATGACACCGTGCGAGAGGAAGGAGAAGGGGCACGAAAGGTCCTAATAATGACAAAGAAATGGGATGAAGGGTCTTGAAATCGCCAAACTAATGGAACATAGCATAACATAGCATTAATAAATTCCTAGCACCAGGCAACAAAGGCCATATGTCACTAAAGCAGAAAACGATAGAGTTAGAAGAAAAGGAACTCACATATAGTTAAGGAGGCTGAGAGAGGAAAGGAAAGTCATTACACGGTCAACGGAAAAGAAAGGAGACTCTGAGAGGACATCGGCAAGACAAGGACGACGACCAAGGGTAAAGAGAAAGGGAAAATAACGTCTATGGGCCGAAGAAAAGAGAGTACAGTCAAGGAAAATGTGAGAAATAGAAAGCTGAACATCACACCGTCAGCAAAGCGGCAGAGGCGAGCGGGACATTAGGAAGGAGTGAGTAAGCCTGGTATGGCCTATCCGAAGCCGAGCCAACACAGTCTCCCAGCAGCGAACACGGTGAGATGGGTCAGCCCAGGTAGAAACGGAGGCCTTAATATTATTAGAGGAAAGAGAGGACCAC
The DNA here is from genome assembly GCA_032716605.1 of Paralithodes platypus. Classification (NCBI taxonomy): domain Eukaryota; kingdom Metazoa; phylum Arthropoda; class Malacostraca; order Decapoda; family Lithodidae; genus Paralithodes; species Paralithodes platypus. The sequence continues at coordinate 16,987,285 of CM064579.1, read as the reverse complement.
ATGGTTTGCCAGCAAGACAGAAGGAAGGCAGAGATAGCTGGATAATAGTCAGAGGCGGGAATAGAGAGAGAAGTTGACCTGACCGCCGCAGCATCTCGAGCGAGAACATCAACCTTCTCATTCCCACGGACACCAACATGGCTAGGCACCCAACACAATTGGACAACCTTCTTCCAAGTAGAAAGACTGATTAGCCAATCTTGGATGGCAAGAACCAACGGATGGACAGCAGGGAAAGACTGCAAGAGAAGAAGGGTACTGTAAGAGTCAGAAAAAAGAGTTTCGGAGAAAGAAGGAAAGGAGCACATGAGACGGACGGCAAAGAAGATAGCATAAAGTTCGGCAGTCAGAACACCAACCGTAGAAGGGAGAGAATACTGATAAGAACGAGAAGGAAAAAGGATGGCAAACCCGACGCCAGAAGACGAACGGGAGCCATCCAGTGTAAACCGGAGTAGAAGAAGAATGCTGTGTAAGGCGTTCAAGGAAACGAGAACAAAGAACTGGAGGCGGGGTAGAGGAATTAGAACAAGGAAGAATAGAGGGACACAAGGAAATACGAGGAAGGAGCCAAGGAGGACACTTACTGAGTCGTAGCGGAAGAACGTGGAAGGGGGAAAACGAAGAATGAGAAAGTAAGGAATACATACAAGAAAGGAAAGGTGGCCGAAGGCGAGATTGAGATGGAACAGGAACAGTAGGAAGAAGAGAGGTCTGCATGGATGGAAACCTAAGCGACCGGGCATAGTACCGGAGAGAGAGAAGGGCCCGACGTCGGTACAAAGAAGGGATGCCGGATTCAGCATAGAGGCTTTCTACGGGGGAAGAGCAAAAAGCACACAAGGCAAGACGTAAACCGAAATGGTGAACAGAGTCAGGTTTATTGGCGGGTGCCCAACCCCGAAAAGGGTTGAAATAGGGGAGCTATCCCCCTGCCAAAGGCGGCTTTCTAGGGCCTTTCCTAGCTGATGCTGAGAGGATTGGGTTCTAGTCATGTGGTGATGGGCTGGTCTATCAGAGTGAGAACTGGGCAATCTCTGCCATACCCATAGCTTACTCTGACTGTTCCTTTTACTTATATATTTTCTAGATCTCAAGTGACGGCGTCTCTAACGTGGATTGACCTCCCAATCTACCAAGATTGGAAGCCAAAGCGTCACATTTTTCCCTTGCCCCTCAACTTTCTCTTCAAAATTGCTGAGGGGCACAGGGCCCTGGGTGGGGCTTTGGTTTCCCGGGCGCGCACCCTGGAGGGTTCTGTGGGGGCGCTCGGTTATGGCCTTGTTTGGGGCCTTGGGGCTGTTCGGCCAGGCAGCTTGGGGAACAACAACAACAACAACAACAACAACAACGTGGCGACGAGTGAAAGTCATAGCACAAGATTTAGTCGTAGAAAAACGAAACCCATGAGCGGTGGCCCATGACGAGGCAGCCACAATCGCAGATTGGATAAGGGAGCGTAACGCAACAATATCCGAATCAGCAGCATAAATTGTAAATTCGTCTACATATAAGGAGGACCTGACCTTAGCCGGAAGGGAAGAGATAATGCCGTTAATGGCTATGAGAAAGAGGATAGTACTTAAAATGGAACCCTGAGGCACACCCTCCATCTGAGGGCATCACCGAGAAAACGAGGAATTCACCCGTTCACGAAAAGAACGAGAAGAAAGGAAATTACGATTAAAGACACCCATATTACCACGGATACGAAAAGAACAGAGTTGGCATAAAATGTGATGCTTCCACGTGGAGTCGTACGCCTTCTCGAGATCGAAGAAAACAGCAAGAACTGACTCATGGCGAGCAAAAGCAGACCGGATGTAGGTCTCCAAACTAAGCAAAGAGTCGATAGTGGACCGAGCACGCCGAAAGCCAAATTGGGTCGAAGACAAAAGCTGACGGGACTCGAGAAGCCACATCAGGCGGACACTAACCATCCATTCAAACAGCTTGCATAAGCAACTCGTCAAGACAATAGGGCGATAGTCTTGGGGCGAGAAACCAGACTTACCAGGCTTAAGGAAAGGAATAGTAAGAGCAGAACTCCATGTAGGAGGGAAAACACCAGACGACCAAACTTTATTGAAAATAGCCAACAAAAATACCAAAGCCTCTGAGGAAAGATCCGAAAGATGCTTAAGCATTAAATAATGGACTCCATCAAGACCCTCAGAAGTAGCCTTACAGGCACGAAGAGCGGAGAGCAACTCACTTGAAGAAGGCGGTGCGTTGTATGACTCTTCTGAAGACAGAGTGAAAACAACTGGAGAAGTCTCTGCAATGGCTTAAAGTGAATGACATTCTGGAGGGAGATGAGAGCCACTAATGACAGAGCTAAAGTAGAGACCTAAATGACTGGAGACCGCCTCTGAGTCAGCAACAGACTCACCATCAACATGAAGCACAGGAGAATGGGGAGGAAAATGGTTTCCAGACGGACTGAACAGGAGTATAGGATGTAATGGAGGAAACATAGGACACCAAACTTTGACGTTTAGCAGACCTGACTGTGCGACGGAGGAAGGCAGACGCCTTACGAAAAATTATGAAAGAACGACCATGAGCGGGAGTAAAACGCTTACGACGAAAGCTCTTCCAAGAAGCCCGTTTAATGCGGAGAGCCTTGCAGCAGTCCGGACACCACCAAGGAACACATTTCTACGTAAAAGGACGGGAGATCCGAGGAATAGAGACTAAGGCAGCACTCGAAACAGTGACCAGAAAAAAGGCCAGCCAATCATGTACAGATGAAAAATCAGATGGAGGTAAGGAATGGATAGACAGTGAAGCAAAAGTAGACCAGTCCGCACGCTGAAAGCACCAACGAGGAAGACCAGGGACAGGAGAATAGGAGGTAGGAGAGAGCAGAACAGGGAAATGGTCGCTATACAGAGAATCCTCCAAAACAGACCAATTAAAAAGAAGAGACAGGGAAGGGAAACATAAAGAAAGATCGAGACAAGAAAATGAACGTGTTCTAGCATCAAAATGAGTCAGGGAACCAGTATTAAGAAGAAAGAGGTTATTATTGGTAATAAAAGACTCTAATGCACGACCACGTGAGGTAACGACAGAATCACCCCACAGGGTGTGCCTCCAATTATAATCACCTAGTAATAAAAACGGAGGAGGTAGCCAAGCTAAAAACATGGCAAAAGAGTCAAAATCGATGGGAACAGAAGGAGAAAAATAAAGAGAAACAACCGTAATCCAACGACCAAGAAAAAGCTTAACAAAGGTGCAAGGTAGAGAAGTAGGGCAGGAAAACTCTTCATAAGGAACAGAGTGGTGAAGGAGAATACAAGTGTCCGAAAGAGAATGAGGAGAACTGATAAAACAGTAGCCAGGAACAGGAACCGGAGGAGAAAGAAGACAAGTTTCCTGGAGACAGACAACCTTAGGGGAATGAGTAGAGAGTTAAAAACGCAAATTGTCTCTCTGAAGAGAAAAACTGCGAAGGTTCCATTGCAAAATGGACATACTCAAAAATACTAAAAAGAAAGTACGAGAAAAGAAGCTTTAAAAGAGAGAATGAAAAAGACATATACACACCGAACTAAAGAGGAACAAGGAAGGAAAAAGAAAAACAAAGCAAAAACAAAAAGAGAAGAAAGTAACGGAAAATTAGAAGAAAACAAAAAAAGGAAAACAAACAGAAAACATCAACAAAAGTAACACACAAGTGGGAAGAAAAAACAAATGGAACAAACGTCTTAACATTTCAAAACTGATGGGGCTACGCATGGGGGAAATAGGAGTCCAGATAAGGCAACAACCTCTCCCTAAATACCATGGCGATCATGACTATCCTGTTTCTGTTATTGTTACTGAACATGATATTGATGATTATGGTTGCGATATCAATTGTAATATGTGTAATTGTGTCTGATGATAATAAGATACTGATATAGGTAGAAATGGTGATAATTATTAAAATGCCGTAATTGGTGGTAAGAGTTATATTTATTACAATACCACACAAATGGCCAACATCTGGTCATTCACTGAAGATGTGTGATTTTAATTCATTAAACAAACATGAAGGAAGTCCGTTCTTTAGTTCTTTATGGAAATACAATCACTTGAATATCGAGAAGACTGGATCCGCACATTCAAGACCGAGAAAATGAAATTAACTTTTGAAAAGAGTAATCATGGAAAATTGGAAATAGCAGTGAAGGAGGCTGGGAGTGGAGGCGGAGAGACAAAGATTGGAAGCAGAAAAGGCATTGATAGCAAGAGGCTGTTGATCATTATTGTCTGTACTATAAATATTAAAGCCTGCATCAAATTGTAATGATCAAATTAAGCCCAATTCATCTGTTCCTGAAAAAAAAATGTAAAGATAATTTTTGTTTTATACATTTCTAAATCCACCAGCTTCACGATTGGATAATGCAACAAAACGTAATTGTACTGTGTACAAAACTTGAGTAAATCAATTATTGTAAAGACTTTCTTCCTTAACACTTACGATGCGGTCATATTTCTGCTATATTTGGGCTCATTCAGGCGCTTCTGAATGATTGAGCAAGTGTCTGAATGAAATGAAATATATTCAGCCAACAACTAGAAGAAAATAGCTTCAAAATGACACCAGAACGAGGTTCGTAGTGCGCAGGGTTGATTCGCAGCGCTACCATAAACATCGTCAAATATTCGCTAATACTGAGCGAAACAAAAGTACAGATGTGCTAATGTCGCACTACATTTGCCTTTGGCAGCGCTTCATATGTCTAGCGAGACTTGGTTGATATCCCTCAGTGCTGCGGCACTTATATATTTATTTGATAGTGATATATTAGCTGAATTTAAAAGCGATAGTAGGGTTGGATGGTGGATGATAACGACCGTGTTTAATGGAAGAACAATAATGTAATAAATGTTTGTTTGGAGATCGTCAATTCTTTTAAGTATCTGGGCAGTGTGTTGAGTAAAGATGGGACTATGGATGAAGAAGTGCGGGAGAGGTTACAACAGGGGAAGAGGGTTGTAGGAATGCTGAAAGCAGTAACAAGAAATAGGGTGGTCAGTATGGAAGTGAAGAAGTCCTTGCATGACAGTGTGGTAATCCCGACACTGACTTACGGAAGCGAAGCATGGACGTTGGTTGAGAGACTCAGACCAAGAGTGAGAGCAGTGGAAATTAATTACTTAAGAAGTGCGTGCAGAGTTACATGGAGGGATAGACAGACTAATGAAGAAGTAAGAAGGAGGTGTGGTGTGGAGGTAGATGTGCTGGAAAGTGTGAAAAGGAACAACTTGAGATGGTTCGGCCATATGGAACGTATGGAAAGCGAGAGAATGACTAAGAGGGTGTACGAGAGCGAGGTGGAGGGACAGAGAGGGAGAGGTAGACCGAAGGAGAGGTGTAAGGATGGAGTGAGGAAGTATATGAACGAAGGCGGTGCTGGTTGGGGGGAGGGGCGTCGACTGACAGGGAACAGAGGTGCATGGGGGCGGTTCGTTCGTGGCCACCCCTTCGGGGATTACGGCGTCAGGCAATAGATAGATAGAATAATGGTTTGGTGGTTTTCACAGGTATGTCAAGGTAGCCTTGTCCGTTTCCTAGTCCTTCAGGTGTGACTTTAATCTCATGACTAAGGGACAAGTGGCAAAATTCTCCATTTATGGTAATGCACTATATTGACAAAAATTAGGGGATGGTGTGAAACACCCTCTGGCAAAATAGCATACTGATCTAAATATTTGTTAATAAGTTATTCCCGAAAAAAACCCCAATGCAACGCGGCCTCTGAAACCCATAGTAGGATCATGAAAACATTGGAGAATAAAGTGAAGTTTGGTTTAATCTTCTTAAAAGAGGCCTTAATATTAAATTGCATCCATTAATTTACCTAAATATCAATCAATGGAATAAAATTGCTGCATCTTGCTATGAATAACCAGATCGACTATGAGATGAAACATGGTTATTTTTTTATTTAACTGAAACATTTATGCTAAAAGAAAATTAATACATAATTATGCACCTTCACATCTCCAATAATACATTAATGGAATGCTAGAACAGGTAAACACACTCTAACATACTTTTATATTTAATTAATACATTATTATAGCACATTATCATTATCTTTCTATTTGTATAACAAAACCAATCTCTCTCTCTCTCTCTCTCTCTCTCCCTCAGCCAGCGTATTTCCAACTGTTACGCTGGCCAGCTTGCCAGAATGTACTCGTACTCGCTAGCGCTCGACAGGGCAGTGAAATGGGCTATAATAATCGTAGAACGATGTTCTTTCTTTCTTAGTGTTCATGTTGTCACAGACAGATCAGTGGTGGTTTTTATTCTTGTCTGTGACACTTGGAAGTATTTTATATCATTGATAGAGTATAAAATATATAGAGTGAATTGCAAGGAGAGAGAACGAGAAGGAGCAGCGAGGTGGTAGTATGTGCGTGTGTATGTACGTGCACATTCCTTGCTTAGGCGGGGCCACCCGCTCGTGATTGGCCGGCGGGCCTGACGCGTTATATGACGCCTGCTCTTCATGACGTAGTTGTCTTTGATTGGAGGCCGCTGTCCTAGTAAGGTGGTGCGGGCATCCTTCTCGCGTGCCTCTTCAGAGCTTGGTATGTTGTGCTTGGTCCTAGACGTCCCTTGCAATCTGTCCCCAATCTAACCCTCTTTACTACTGTTACTCTTTCTGAACTTCTTCTTTTCCATACTTCTTGTCTTTAATTCAATTACTTATCCCTTCTGGTTCTGCACACGACTTCCATAGTCGGCCAGTCGTATTACCAGCACCAGTTCTCACATATATGTTTTGCACTAGCTTTAGGGATTATTAGAGTCTTAGTCACATGGTATCATAGTATTGGGGTGCTTCTAATTATTGAGTTGTTCTTTCCTACTATTTAATGCTAGACAGTGGAGGGTATCCTTGGTCGTTGTCTGAGTTATGTATGTGGCAAGTCAGAGCCTGTACGACTTCGACGGAGCTAGGTAGCCTGTAACCCTTGTGCTTATTTTTCCTTTGCGAGTGTAGCAGCATACAAGCGAAGGGCTTTTGCCTACTCTTGCTTGTATGCTTGCTACCTCATTTTGTTGACCTTTGTGGAGTGCCAGGGTAAGACCAGATACTTGAGATCTGGACTTACCAAGAGAGCCTCCAAGTCACTTAACGTAACATAAGGGAAATCTGTTCAAGGGGAGACAGTAGGCTACGAGCATGCTTGCGCTCTGCCTAGGTTCCTTGTACCTTTGATGCCACTGCTAGACTTTATTAGTGAGAAACACAGCATTGTGTTTAATAACTTTAATTCCATATGGAATTTGCGTTTAGGAATTATTCACGCCTTATTTTAGCCTAGGTTGATGCATAGTGCACAACCCAGTTTGGCTGTTACGTTGGCTAAGGAAGTACTGTTTTGAGCGGCTATTATTAGTGCTATCACAGAGTTGTTGCACTTCCTTGTTTTATATATATGTATCCTACTTGTTGGTGTAATTAAGATACACGCTTTGGTGTCCTGCCCCTGCATTATTTCTGTTCTATATTCGACGAGCATCTTAGAGCATCAGACGTTTTCAGAAGATTCCATATCTGTTTTCTGTAGGACTAGACTTCCAGAGTTTTCATAGAGCATTGAAGAGTTTAGTGTTGAGTTCAGACTCACACTAAAGTTAACGTAAGCATATACTCCTTTATTAAATCTTGTTATAGTTTATTTAAGCATTGTTATTACTTGAGAGCATTTTATTAACGTAAAGTACTCCTGTTGTGAGTTGGCTTTGCCGTCACTGGAAAGCCTTTGTAGAAGTGCACTAAACCCAGTTAATTGATACCACGTTATCCAGTAGATTAACTCTGGAGGGTTTATGTGTTTTGTTCACCGGCTTAATAGTTTGAGGGTTTGGAATTAGCGTACCGTTGTTGCAGATATAGCCTATCTTCTATTCCAATAATAAGTGCCCTTGTTTATTTCGTAGTGCCGGTCGTAACAAATGGCGACCTTAGTCCAGTATATAGTGAACTGAATATTGCATTTTTTTTTTTTTTGGAGAAATCTTATTGCCATTTGGGGTTGAATTTATTTCTTGCAGTGTTGGCAGTCGACATTGTTTTGAGGATATATGGAACTTGTTGGAGTTTATTGGTGACCTAGTATTGCACTTAAAAACATCTTCGAATATTTTTGGTGAATAAAGCTACGCGAGAGTTTGGCTACTTTTGTCTTGACTTGAAATTTTTTGTTGTTGACTCCATCATGTCACTGGACGGGTCTGAGCATAGTGAGGGCACAGTGCGAGAGACAGGCGAGTAGGTGGAGAAGGTGGAGTTGTTTAACGGCGTTCGGGTTGTGAACAATGAGGAGGATGCTCGGAGATTTTTGGAGGAGCCTGTGACGGCGGACCGGGTGTCGGGGCTGGACCGGTACGGACTGCAGTGTGTAGTCACGGTCTTAGGGTTTTCTGGTACTAGCGGTTTGTCGAGAAGTGAGCTGGTTACCTGTGTGCTGGGTGGGGTACATGGGGGTTCGGGTGGAGCGGGAGCTGGGGCACCTTCGTCCCAGCCCCCATTCCACTCAACTCCTATCATGGCGCCCCCTCGGGGTCCGGAGCCGAGTACGTTCCCACAGGCCGATGTCCGCTGGCGGTTGGGTATGCCTCTAGGTGACTCACGGGGTGGATCCCCAATAGTAGCACCCCCTCTTCAAAGTTTGTCTCCCGAGATATTGCTTCAGCTCGAGCTCGCCAAACTTAAGCAGCAGGACCGACAGGCTGAGCTTGAGCTCGAGCAGCGAAGGGCTGAGCTCGAGACGCGAAAGCATGAGGCTGAGCTCGAGCCGCGAAAGCATGAGGCTGAGCTCGAACCGCGAAAGCATGAGGCTGAGCTCGAGCAGCGAAAGCATGAGGCTGAGCTCAGGCAGCAGCAGCAGCAGCGAGAGGCTGAGCTCAAGTATGAGTCTGCAAGGTACTGTGCCGATGTTGACCTAGAGAAAACTCAGGTAGAGGTGACGAGGAACCGGGTCATCCAGGGGGGTCGACCCCATGACCAGTCCCTGTCGCATCTACTAAAGTTGGTTCCAGTGTTTGATGAGTAGGAGTTACAGAATTCTTTCTCCGGTTTGAGAAAAAGTGCCGGGAGCACCAATGGCCCAAGGAGAAGTGGGCAGCCCTTGTCTCTTCACGATTGACATGGAAAGCACTCAAGGCGTACGATGCTTTACCCCTAGAGTCTTGTGTTGAATATGAGGAGTTGAAAGAGGCTGTCCTGAGGGCGTATGAGTTGCAGCCAGAGACCTATAGGCTGAAGTTTAGGGCTGTTCCTAAGAGAAAGGAGAGTACTTTCCAGAAACATGCTAGAGAGCTGTCAGATGCATTTGAAAATTGGTTGAGGTCGGAGAAGGCAACTACTTTTGATGCAGTAAAGCAATTAGTGTTGTTAGAGCAATTTTTTAAATGTACTGGCAGTGACTTGACTCTTAACCTGAAAGAAAAGCAACCTAAAAACTCTGCAGAAGGCGGCTGAGCTAGCTGACCTGAGGTTGTCATTGATTCGTGGGTGCGGGTCTGCACAGAGAGCTGAGGCAGGTAACCAGGGGCGTATCACTCCACCCCCCCCGAATTAATGACACAACAAATTATCCTATTAAGAGTACTGGTGCCAATTTTGATCCCAAATCGAAACCCTTCCCGTTAAAGAAAGGCCAGGGCCCTTCCTCACCTCAGAGGAAGTCCAAGAGCGAAGTGGAGTGTTTCAAGTGTCATGAGAAGGGGCATATTCCACGCTCATGTCCGAGCACACCGCCTACAGCAGTGGTGTCACTAGTGAGCAACATCGGTGTGTCTTTGAGGTCTTCCGCGTTTGCCCGGGGTAATATGTCGGTTGCGAAGTCACAGCCAGTGCAGAAGCAGCAGGAGGGCATGTCACCCGTCCGAGATGCTTTTTGCAGTCATAGGGGGCACGGCACTGTGAGGGGGGATGGTGTGGAGCATAGGCTTGAGTTGCTGCGTGATACAGGCGCTTCCCAGACACTTATTAAGAACTTCACTGGCAAGCCTATTAACGCGGCTCGGGTTGTGGTGGTTCAAGGTATCAATGCTACGCGGTCTTACCCGCTGGTCAGAGTGGAGCTTGAGGTGGATGGTGTGACACAGGAGTTGGATGTGGGTGTTGTGGAGAAATTGCCAGTTGAGGGGGTCGACCTCCTTCTCGGTAACGACTTTGCGGTGCCTGCTTCCGAGGTTCCACCCTTAGTCGTTGCCGAGAGGGCGGCCGACACGAGTAGGGAGGGGCAAGAGGGGCTCGAGAGATCTCAGTCCGCTCAGGTGTCACAGCCTAGTACCCTGGTTTCAGACCAGCGGAGGAAGGGTCAGAAGGAGAAAGTCAAGGCTGGTGGTCGGGTTGAGAGTTTGAACCCAGCGACACTCCTTGGTGACTCGGTACTTGCACCAAATTTGAGGTCCGGAGTGGCCCCAGAACATGTCCCCCCAAGTGACATGGTAGGGCGTTATGGCACTCCGCGACAGAGTAGTTCCCAGGTGCAACTAGAAGATCCTAGTCTTGAGAGTTGTGGGAACGGGGCTATTGAACTCGATGAGGACGGGGAAGCATGTCATGTGAACCTGTTGAAAGAGTTTGTGAGGCGCCCACCTGAGCAGCCTACTGTCCCTGTGTTGGTCTGCAGTGGCCAATGTGGAGAAGGAGAGGGGGGCAGTGAGGCACAGGTGGTGGAAAGTTGGGATTGTCATGTCTCGGCGGAGCAGTGGGCGGGGAACGCGAGTCAGGTGGCTGTGGAAGCGCTTGAGCACCTGCCTGAGCAGCAGCGTGCAGCGATCCAGCACCTGCTCGGTTCATACCCCACTGTTTGTGCCGAGCACCCAGGCCTCACAACTCATGCGGTGCACGATGTTCCGCTGGCAGGTCACTTGGGTGTGAGTAAACCGTTGGCCTCGTTGTTTAAGTTGTTCAAGGTGGGCGACGAGGCTTTGGCATGGTTGTCAGGTCAGGGTCGACTCATGGCTGCTAAGGGTGGTGGTCAGTATCAGAACATTAAGCAGATTGGTGAGGTGAACTATGGACTAGATACGCCCGACCGTCGCATATCCTCCCAATGCTGCTTTAGTAAAATGCATCAGCCCTACCATACACCGACTGTATCTGGCCGTGGCGCTGAAGGCGGTGATGCTGCGCAGGCAGATGTAGTCGCAAGGAATGCGGGGGTGCGCATGTACGGTATCGGCGGGGTGCTTATTAGCACTTATGAACTGTGGGAGTGACTGCACGGGTGGTACAGATTGTCCCTCTTATGACCTGACTGTTTTAGGGACAGAGGTGGAGAAGGAGGGAGGCTATAGTTTAGAAACTGCGGTCCCGGCTTGGTTGTGGGAGGGCAATGAGCATGTTGTTCTTCGAGATAAGTTGCAACCTCTTGTTCCTAAGCGCCAAGAGAAGTTGCTTACTAGGCTGTGGCAGTACGTCCACATGGTTGTTGATTCTCCAGGCCTGATGTACGGGGTGGCACCCGACATGGAGGCTGGAGACAGTGCAAAGCTCAAATTGGCTCCCTACCGTATAAATCCTGCTCAACAGCCTGTCGTGAAAGCAGAGCTAGACTTCATGTTGGAGAAGGGTCTGAGGGATAAAGGATATCGTGAGTGGTCGTTGCCAGTGACTTTGCAACCAGAGTTGAGTGGCAAGATCCGTGTTTGTGTTGATTGCAAGAGTGTGGGTGCATTATCCCTGACAGACGCCTATCCATTACCCAGAGTTGACGACCCCATAGAACGCATCGGGGCTGCCTCGTTTATCACTAAGGTGGAAATAGTGAAAGGTTATTGGCAGGCCCCATTGCCGGAGAGAGCGAAGAGAAGTGCCAGTCTTGTGATGGACTGGGCAGTTTATCAGTGTCAGGTGTTGTTTTGCTGCCGGAACACAAGTTCGAAGTGTGGCGTGTTAAGGGCACTGATAATGTTCTGGTTGATTGTTTGTCACGGGAGGGTATGTTTTAAGGAGAACCCTCGCCGTTCAGTCAGTGTTGGTTTGAGAGTGGAGAAAAATTGGGGTTGCCCCTGTAGTGCAAAGCCGCCAAAAACACTATTAAAATAATACAAAAACCTCATATAAAAACTCTTTCTTTTGATAGTATATAAGTGCAGTATGTTACAGCAAGAATCTAAGACACTCTGAGTTTTTGTCATAGTAGGCTAGGCTTGGTGAAGCTTGCTCGTTGAGCGTAATATTATTATTATTATACTATTATTTTTGGGGAAGTGTTGTGTAGATTTTTTTGTATATAATGAAGTGTTTTATGTTTCTGATTATGCCTTGTTTTTCACAACTTGGGGGAGTAGCTGGGTGATGCGGGGTTGGTGGGCATTCTGTCTGGTCAGATGTGGCGTTTACCTGAGGTTAAAACGTACCACATCTTGGGCGGGGTGTTACGCTGGCCAGCTTGCCAGAATGTACTCGTACTCGCTAGCGCTCGCCAGGGCAGTGAAATGGGCTATAATAATCGTAGAACGATGTTCTTTCTTTCTTAGTGTTCATGTTGTCACAGACAGATCAGTGGTGGTCTTTATTCTTGTCTGTGACACTTGGAAGTATTTTATATCATTGATAGAGTATAAAATATGTAGAGTGAATTGCAAGGAGAGAGAACGAGAAGCAGCAGCGAGGTGGTAGTATGTGCGTGTGTATGTACGTGCGCATTCCTTGCTTAGGCGGGGCCACCCGCTCGTGATTGGCCGGCGGGCCTGACGCGTCATATGACGCCTGGTCTTCATGACGTAGTTGTCTGTGATTGGAGGCCGCTGTCCTAGTAAGGTGGTGCGGGCATCCTTCTCGCGTGCCTCTTCAGAGCTTGGTATGTTGTGCATGGTCCTAGACGTCCCTTGCAATCTGTCCCCAATCTAACCCTCTTTACTACTGTTTCTCTCTCTGAACTTCTTCTTTTCCATACTTCTTGTCTTTATTCAATTACTTATCCCTTCTGGTTCTGCATACGACTTCCATAGTCGGCCAGTCGTATTACCAGCATCAGTTCTCACATATATGTTTTGCACTAGGTTTAGGGATTATTAGAGTCATAGTCACATGGTATCATAGTATTGGGATGCTTCTAATTATTGAGTTGTTCTTTCCTACTATTTAATGCTGGACAGTGGTCGTTGTCTGAGTTATGTATGTGGCAAGTCAGAGCCAGTACGACTTCGACGGAGATAGGTAGCCTGTAAGCCTTGTGCATATTTTTCCTTTGCGAGTGTAGCAGCTGTTACGACCGGGACTCGTATAAAACAAGGGCTCTTAATCGATGGACTAGAAAGGCACACAGCCACAACGGTAACACTAGATCCAACCCTCGAACTTATAATGCCGGCGCACAAAAACACCTATACCCTCCAGAGTTAAATCTGCAATAATGGGGTATCCTATAACTCGGTATAAATACACTACTACTACAGCCTGATCACAACAACATACAATTTCGTTAATAATGTATACATGGAAAAGGATAGAGAGCTTAATTAAATCACTGGAATTTTTAATGCAAACAAGAAGAAGGTATAATTAAAGTTACTCTAAACAATAATAAACTGTCACTCCTATATTACAGAAATTGAACGAAAATCCTAAAGCATCGAGCAGGCATCTTCTGAAGAAAGTCTGATGCTGCTTAAGATGATCGAATCGGATTTTGAACTGTTATATAAAGCAGGAACCAGATATGACAAGGGTAGGGACATACAGTGTTAACTGGCACGGGAATAACGATAAATGCACAATAGTATTATCTCCAACAACAAAAGAAGTACTTCCTCAGGCAACACAAAAGCCTGCTCAGGTTGTGCAGGTCAACAACAACCAAGGCTTACAATCAACGTGAATAAAAATGCTGCATACATAACATAAGAGCTTATAATCTTAATAGGGTGTCTGCTAGGCGAATAAAGTCTAGCTGGGATGTAGTAGGCTAGGAAACAATGGCTGAGCAAGCGGCTCGTAGCCTAGCGAGGTCCTTAAGACTGTACCGCCTAATTACGTTAAATGACGGGGTGCTCTCTTGAGATATCCAGATCGCTAGTATCTGGTTCTCTCCTGGCGACCCTCTCAAAGTCAAAGCAAAACGAGTTAGCACAGTGTTGGGTGACAGAGCCAAAAGCCCTCACTCGCAACACAGTGCTAAGCTCACAAGGTACACAGTCAGAAAGACCACCTAGGCTTCCCACGTATCCGTTGCGATTGCACAGGTTCAACAAAACCTGGTACACATCGGAAATCACAACAACAATAGCCTCACCCCAGTCTAGCATTAAATAGCCCAGCAGACAACCAAGTAAAATGGTAGGGAGACACCGTGAGTGTGTCGAACCTCTGCAGACAAAATGGTAACCCCTCCAAAATGCCTAACTAAACATGTAATATCTGAGAGCTTCAGCATATAATACGATGGCCGATATATGAAATCGTGCAGAACCAAAGGGGAGTTATGATGTTAAATAGATTGGAAGAATGAGAGGTAAGAAATTGAGAGAGAGAGAAAGTGTTCTATAGGTAGAAGTCGGGGACAGGTAGCAAGGGAGGTGTGTAGGGTATGCTGGTCAGGCAAGCTCTGAGCAAGGAAGACACAAGGCAGCAGGGAATGCGAGGGGGACCACTTCCTGACGCGGCGGGAGGGTGGTGAGGTAGCCAGCCACTCAGAGGGCCCGGCCGTGGCATGACGTCACCGAGACAACGTGTAACACTTCGCGACTACCCTCTGCCTCCTGTACTTACTCACTCACACTCTCTAGCTGTATCATTCAGTCTTATACATTAAACTTAAAACTGATGATATAAAATATAATGCATTGTCACAGGCGAATAAAAAAAAACACTTGGACATGACGATTCACAAGGGTCGGAAGTACAATATTGTAGATAGACTGTAGCCAAATACATTGCCCTGGCGAGTGTTAGCGAGTGCCCAAGCGAGCGGCTGAGCCCACGTGGCGTTCTGCTAAGCTGCAGGCGTCACACCCCCCCCAAGATATTAGACGCTCAACCATGAGCTCCATATCTGACAAGCAGAACGCCGATAAGACTCGCCACCCCTAACCACTTCGCAACAAAGAATGCAAAGCTCAGTTCTCAAAAAAAAATAAAACCCCTCCCAACACAATAGCTTAATTCATACTGCTATGCTCCTAGAGCGAGCTTCTACTAGCCCAGCCTTCTGAGAGAAGTACAGGTTCGACTCAGAACTTCAGCTATAACATACTTAAACAAATTTAGCCCCTTTCCCACCACTCTACTCCAACTGGGAACTACTAAGTCGCGGAGTGCCATCACGCCCAACCATGTCACTAGGGGTGACAGGTTCTGGGGCCACTCCGGAGCTCACCTCTGAGTCAAGTACTAAGCCGCTAAGGAGAGCCGCTGTAGCAAAACTCACAAAACTCACAACTTTAGCTTGCTCCTTCCGACCGTTCCTCCGCTGGTCTGAAGACTGAGGAATAGGCTGTGACACTTTGGATGCACAAGAGCTAGTAACAACGCACGCCATAGGTTGTACTTGACACTTCTCTACCCACTCCTGGGGAGGGGGGGGGGGGGGGGGGCATCCTCAGCCATCAGCTGATGCCTGGCGTCCTTCAAGCTTCCCGCCCGGCAAGACATAGCTGAGCGCGGCAGCATGGCAGATGTACGATGCGTCCAGTTTTCGAGTGACGGTTATTTACACCACCCGAGCATCATGTGTGCCTTCATAGTTCAGATATTAGCAATATGTATCACATAATGTCATTGTAAGTGAAGTTACTGTGTGATAAGTGCATAGATTCAAATTTTATAATTGTCGAGGAAGTGGCATGCCTCGAACGCGTCCTGGTTACCATGACGACTGGCGGGCTGGTGGCCATCTTGTTCATGGACTCACGCACGTACACACTGCCAGCTGGGTGACACCCGACCTCCCCTCCACTCACTCTCACTTTTATTATGCCTCTCTCACGTACTCTGTTTATTGATTTTATACTTTACCGTATATTTTATAGTTATAATATGAGTGTTACACATTGTTTTAGGCACTTTCGACTTAGAAATATGGGTTTTGACGTATTCTTAGTGGGGAGACAGGGGAGGTGGTGGTGAAGGCAGGGGGAGTGGGGGAGGACCAGCGTACACAGAAGCCTAACTTGCTGTGTACGTAGCAACAGGACACACTATCTCGTCTCTTTGTACCCCTACCATGACCTGGCGGAATTTCGAGGAATGCCGTGGGGTCTGGGTCATCATCCTCCTCCTCTTCCCCACTTGGTGGGGAGTCAACTATGTTATGGGAAGCGTTAGGGAAGCGATAAACATAGCGAGGCGACGAGGTACCTCCAACACTCACGATGTAAACGAGGCAACTGGGCCGGGCGGGAGGTGGGAGGAAGCCCAGTCCTTCCACTCCCGCGCTCTCTCTCTCCACTCCCCACCGCAGCGGGACTTGGGTATTGCCAATTGATAAATATTGCCATTGTTGGGCAACATCATATGGTATATCCCATATCTTCTCTTCTCATAATCTGCTCTCAGATCGCCAGTATGGCTTCCTTAAGGGTCGCTCTACTGGTGATCTTCTTTCATATCTTACTAACTCTTGGTCATCCTCCTTTCGGGACTTCGGTGAGACTTTTTCTATTGCACTAGACATATCGAAAGCCTTCGATAGAGTCTGGCATAAATCTTTAATTTCTAAACTACCCTCCTTCGGTTTCTATCCCTCCATATGTGCCTTTGTCTTCAATTTCCTTTCCGGCCGTTCCATAGCCGTGGTTGTGGACGGCCATTGTTCACTTCCTCACCCTATAAACTCCGGTGTTCCTCAGGGCTCTGTCCTATCTCCTATTCTCTTTCTAATTTTTATAAATGATCTTCTTAACTGTACCTTAATTCCTATCCATTCATACGCAGACGACTCAACCTTGCACTACTCCATTAGTTTTTCAGAATGCCCCAGCCAGCAATCCCTCAACGACAAACGTAATGAAGCCATAGTACTCTTAAATTCTGATCTAAATACTATTTCCAATTGGGGCAGAGAAAACCTTGTTAACTTTAATGCTTCCAAAACCCAATTTCTCCATCTATCTACCCGTCAGGATCTCCCAACGGACTATCCCTTATTCGTCAACAATACAAAAATCAACCCTTCATCTTCTCTCCATATTCTTGGTGTCTCTTTTTCTTCTGCTCTCATTTGGAAGGACCATATTACCAGTCTTGCTAAGGCAGCCTCCCAGAAGCTGGGTGTGCTCAACCGCCTTAGGGGGTTCTTTTCCCCTGCATAGCTTCTTGCTCTGTACAGGGGCATAGTGCGCCCTTGTATTGAGTATTGTTATGTGTGGGGAGGTTCCTCTCACACCGCTCTCCTAGACAAAGTTGAAAGGAAGGCCTTTCGTATCATTAACTCCCGTCCACTCACCAACTCTCTGCAATCTCTCTCTCTCCGCCGCAATGTTGCATCTCTCTCGCTATTCTATCGCTACTATAATAATCAGTGTTCCTCAGAGCTATCCCAGTGCATACCACCTCCTTTACGTAGGGCACGTGGTACCCGTCTTGCAACTCAATCCCACCCCTACTCTGTGCAACTCTCCAACCCAAGAGTGAAACGTTACTCTCAAACTTTCTTCTACTCAACAGCTGAGCTCTGGAACTCTCTCCCAGAATCAGTCTTTCCCTCTTCCTATGACTTAAATTGCTTCAAACTCCGTGTGTCCAGGCATTTTGGCTCGAACGTCCCTTGATTTTGGCCCTGTCACTCTTTCAACTATGGGGGAGGCACTCGCTATAGGCAGTTATGCCTTTTGCCTCCCTCAATCACATAGAAAAAAAAAATATATGAATTTGAACCCTCTAGCTACCATAGGATAAGAATAAATAAGCACAAAAGTGGCGGTGGAATAGTGGGTAAACTGGCTTTCCCCATCCGCCTTTACTCACCCTTGCGGATGGGCTAGGGGGTTGCCGCATACCACCACTGTTCGGCAACAACATATGGTAGTTTCCCATACCATCCTCAAGCTTCTAGCTACCATAGGACAAGAGTAAATCATTTCGAAGTAGCGGACGCAACGTATGCGGCGCTGGGGTTTAGCGTTACATACATTGCCGACGCATACGCTGCGGCGCTGGTGTCCAGGGGGTTAACTTACGATAAGTAGACTGAAGGTAATAGGTATTATTGAAGGTTAGAACATTTGCTAAAGTTAACCCCTTTTGTACCAGCAACGTCTTTTTCATATTATGCTAGCTATATTTAATCGACTTTGTGCATTTTAAGAAGGATTTGTGGTAATAAAAAGGGTTAAGTGAGATAGTTCGAAGCCTGTTAATTACTAGAATCCATTTTATAATCTGAGTAAAATCCTCTAATAGTAGCCAGAATAAAGTTAAAAGAACGGTGCCGGTACAGAAGGGGTTAAATAAGTCTAGTTGGTATGAAAATTATAGAATTATCTAAGTCCTTACTGCAGGTTTTACTTGATTTCAATGACTCCTGGGAAAGTGTGCGTGTGACATGGGGTTAAAGGTAAATATTTACTCAAAATTAATGTGGACAATAGTAAACAAACCCAAAATCTGCTCAGAGGAATACATGAATACAGTAAAATAATAAGTACATAGTGGAGCACACATTTTGAAATATATAAAAGATACACCGTCCTATGACTGGTAGAACTTGTGTTAGCTTTAGTTGTCTCAAATGTAATTAGCCAAACATAATATATATTGAGTTTATTATCATAATCAATATGTTACATTTACTATATAGATAATGACCTCCGTTATATATCATACACTTGGAGGTGTTTACATTTACTATATAGATAATGACCTCCGTTATATATCATACACTTGGAAGTGTTTACATTTTATGCAGATAACATTAGGATATGTTTATAATGCAGTTTATGTTCTATTATGCACACGTACATTTGACAGTGTAGTGCAGCTATGTTATGAAAATTATGCTTAGCAATATCCACATTGTGTATATATATATATATATATATATATATATACAGAGAGAGAGAGAGAGAGTGCAAGAGAGAGAATATGTGTATGTGAGAGAGAGATAGATAATTATGTGCGTGTGTGTATGTGTTTGTGTACTTATGTGTTAAATTTTACCACTCTAAACTATTAATTTGTTAATGATGTTTAATTGAATCTGGTTACAGAGAAAGGTTTGTAATCATTAACAGAACACAAAACTAACGCACACCCAACGACAGAGAAACCCAAAGAAGCACACGCACACACACACACACACATTATAATAACCATCAGCATAATTAGATTTCCTCCACACAGTTTCCTTCCTAGTGCTCTGAATATTTAACTCAAATGTCCGGGCCCAAACGCCACTTAATATTCTAATTGATTATATTACCAACGAGAGCTGGTAACATTATTCACCACCAACGAGAGGTGGTAACATTATTCACCACCAACGAGAGGTGGTAACATTATTCACCACCAACGAGAGGTGGTAACATTATTCACCACCAACGAGAGGTGGTAACATTATTCACCACCAACGAGAGGTGGTAACATTATTCACCACCAACGAGAGGTGGTAACATTATTCACCACCAACGAGAGGTGGCAACATTATTCACCACCAACGAGAGGTGGCAACATTATTCACCACCAACGAGAGGTGGTAACATTATTCACCACCAACGAGAGGTGGCAACATTATTCACCACCAACGAGAGGTGGTAACATTATTCACCACCAACGAGAGGTGGTAACATTATTCACCACCAACGAGAGGTGGTAACATTATTCACCACCAACGTGAGGTGGTAACATTATTCACCACCAACGAGAGGTGGTAACATTATTCACCACCAACGAGAGGTGGCAACATTATTCACCACCAACGAGAGGTGGTAACATTATTCACCACCAACGAGAGGTGGCAACATTATTCACCACCAACGAGAGGTGGTAACATTATTCACCACCAACGAGAGGTGGCAACATTATTCACCACCAACGAGAGGTGGTAACATTATTCACCACCAACGAGAGGTGGTAACATTATTCACCACCAACGAGAGGTGGTAACATTATTCACCACCAACGAGAGGTGGCAATATTATTCACCACCAACGAGAGGTGGTAACATTATTCACCACCAACGAGAGGTGGTAACATTATTCACCACCAACGAGAGGTGGCAACATTATTCACCACCAACGAGAGGTGGTAACATTATTCACCACCAACGAGAGGTGGTAACATTATTCACCACCAACGAGAGGTGGCAACATTATTCATCACCAACGAGAGGTGGTAACATTATTCACCACCAACGAGAGGTGGTAACATTATTCACCACCAACGAGAGGTGGCAATATTATTCACCACCAACGAGAGGTGGTAACATTATTCACCACCAACGAGAGGTGGTAACATTATTCACCACCAACGAGAGGTGGTAACATTATTCACCACCAACGAGAGGTGGTAACATTATTCACCACCAACGAGAGGTGGCAACATTATTCACCACCAACGAGAGGTGGTAACATTATTCACCACCAACGAGAGGTGGTAACATTATTCACCACCAACGAGAGGTGGCAACATTATTCATCACCAACGAGAGGTGGTAACATTATTCACCACCAACGAGAGGTGGTAACATTATTCACCACCAACGAGAGGTGGTAACATTATTCACCACCACCAACGAGAGGTGGTAACATTATTCACCACCAACGAGAGGTGGTAACATTATTCACCACCAACGAGAGGTGGTAACATTATTCACCACCAACGAGAGGTGGTAACATTATTCACCACCAACGAGAGGTGGTAACATTATTCACCACCAACGAGAGGTGGCAATATTATTCACCACCAACGAGAGGTGGTAACATTATTCACCACCAACGAGAGGTGGCAACATTATTCACCACCAACGAGAGGTGGTAACATTATTCACCACCAACGAGAGGTGGCAACATTATTCACCACCAACGAGAGGTGGTAACATTATTCACCACCAACGAGAGGTGGTAACATTATTCACCACCAACGAGAGGTGGCAACATTATTCATCACCAAAGAGAGGTGGTAACATTATTCACCACCAACGAGAGGTGGTAACATTATTCACCACCAACGAGAGGTGGTAACATTATTCACCACCAACGAGAGGTGGTAACATTATTCACCACCAACGAGAGGTGGTAACATTATTCACCACCAACGAGAGGTGGTAACATTATTCACCACCAACGAGAGGTGGTAACATTATTCACCACCAACGAGAGGTGGTAACATTATTCACCACCAACGAGAGGTGGTAACATTATTCACCACCAACGAGAGGTGGTAACATTATTCACCACCAACCTCACTTAAGGGAGGTCACCGGATTTTTTTTCTCTCCTTTTTTCTCTTTCCCTGGCTTGTATCCATTCGGCCCCATTCAGCCAACTGTCTTAAGACGTTTATCCCCATCCATGTGTCGTTATCTTCCTGGCGAGCGATAGCGAGCCAGCATTGTATGGAGAAATCCGGCTTCGCTGGAGAAATTTTTCTATCGAAAAATGTACAAATTTAGCTTGCTGTCAAAACAAAAATATACATATGCTGGCTCGCTACCGCTCGCCAGGAATATATTGAGACCTGGATGGGGGTAAGCGTCTTAAAACAGTAGGCTGAATGTGGCCGAATGGATACAAGCCAAAGAGAGAGGGAGAGCAGAGAAAACAAGTGAGGAGGGCTCCCTTAACACTTCTATTACGATGATGGCATGTTTGTTTTTGGATACCACTGGACTCTGCTTTGGGTTAACCTTTATAAATACAGTCTGCTTTCCATGGATATTTACTTGGGTATTATTCGTCTAAAAATGCTCGTAATGCCTTTCGAGAAATGAGTCAGTTGTCGTATTAAAGAGTGAACAGGCGATTGCAGGTTCACGTTTTTACTGTTTTATGTTCGATTCTGGTAACAATTTGGGATATTTTGCACTGGTGTCGGAGATTAGATAGATAGAATAAGTTTTGGTTGGAAAATTCTCATAGAGCTATACAGTATTTTAGACTGGCAGATCAACTGCCGATGAAGCATGTAGGGAACAGCGTTCGTGTGAATTGATATTTAGCAGGAGTGGTAAAGCAGATCTGCCTCTTCCTAACTCCAATGAGTGTTATCATTGCTTGGAAATGGCTGCAATACATACACTGTTAATTGAATTTAATTTAATTAACGATATGTTTACTAAAATATGTGTTATATACTCTACAATTCAGTGGGTCCTGACATTGAGGAAAATTCCAATTTATATTGACAGTAATCGTTAGACAGATATACAGTGGACCAGAAATGCCCCCATCGGTCTGACCCCTGGCAAAGATTCGCCAAAATGCTCTGGACCGCTACCTTCTACTCCTATTAATTTCGGCAACATTCGTGGCCTTTCCTCTAAATTCTACTCTGTGGAACACCACCTCTCTTCTGCCAACCCTGATCTTCTCTTTCTCACCAAAACTCAGGTGTCTGGGATTACTGACAGCAAACCATTCTCAGTATCCTCCTACTATATCTATCCTCAGTTTCAAGCCAAAAGTGGATGTTGCATAATGTGTGCAACAATCTCACTTTCTATCGTGTTCCCAGCTTTGACTCTTCTGAATTCTCAACTCTCTGGCTAAAGCTTTCTTGTCACTCTCAGACTAAATATTTCTGCGCTGTGTATCTCTCTCCTAATTATACTGACTATCCAACATTCTTTGACTATCTAACTTTTAAAGTGGAACACATTCTATACATCTCTCCTTTCGCAAAAATCTTCATCCTAGGAGATTTCAATGTTCACCACCTCCAATGGCTCTCCTCTCTTTCCACTGACCAACCTGGTGAACAAGCCTACATCTTTTCTATCCTAAACGACCTAGAGCAGTTAGTCCAGCAACCCACCCATATCCCGGATTGCTTCGGAGATCGGTCCAACATTCTTGACCTACTTCTATCTTTTAACTCTTCTGCTTATTGTTACGACTGAGGTTCAAATATATCAGGGCTCTTATTCATTGGACTAGTAATGGCATAAATGCTACAACGGAAAGCGCTAGATCCAACCTCTGATGTATATTCCCAGTGAACAAAGAACACAAATACTCTCCCGAGTTCTATATGCAATAATAGGTTATTAAACTCTCAATAAATGTGCGTCTACTCTAGGCTTAATGTTATGTGAAAACAGCCTATTACTACCTATAACCGAAGGTGCTTGGTTATGGTATGCAAAGTAAGGTGGTAAGGGAAGTTACAGCTTACGTTACTTTAATCAATAAATGTCAGGCACTCCTGCATGAAAGAAAGTGCACTAAAGTCCTTCAAACCAACAAGGAATCTTCTTTAAATGTTAGATGCTATCAAGATGCTCGAATCGGAAATGGAACCCAAAAAGGCTGGCAGCGGAACAATGCTCGTGCAGGCTATGCACACAAAAAGGCAGGAGATATAATGCAGTCGGAGCCAAGAATATCCTAAACGCCACAACAATAATAATAATCGCCACGACAATGCAGTATTCCTATCAACAAAGAGAGCCTAAGTCGTTTGTGTCTCAATACATCAAACTAGGCTGCGAAATGCTTGTGTAATCATAAACGGGTATGCATAAAAAGAGTAATTGGTGTAATATACTTAATGTCTACTATGACTGATAAAGTCTAGCTAGAGTCAATGATACGAGATACTGGTGCGCATGGCATGCCGCATAGCCTAGTGCAAATCTCAAGTCGGTGCGTCAAATATTACGTTATAGGGAAGGGTAGCTCTCTTGAGAAACCTTAATACCGAAGTATTAAGCGTTCTCCTGGCGTACCTCAAAGACAAGCAACCGAGCCTAGAACAGTGCAGAATGGTATAGGCAAAAAGCCCTCATTCATGCATGCTCTACTCTCAATGGCACACAGACTAGAATTTACCCAATCAACTCCAGTTCTCAGGTATGTCGTGCAGCTTTTAACTAAAGCCAGCACTCATCGGAAACAATACCTTATAGTATCAGACTCCTAGTCTAGCATTATCTAATCTAGCAGAACACTAATAATTATAGGAAGCGGTACTGAATAATATGAATGCCAACCAATGCTTCGTGATCAACTTATCTTAACAACTAACATACATGGGTTATATAAGACCTTAACGCACAATACAACTGGCCAGCATGAAGCTGATTATGCAGAGTTAACCAGAGGGGGGTATAATATTAATAAAAGGTGGTGAAAGATATGGAAAATGAGAGAGATAGGCAGAGGAAAAGGTTCTCAGGTGCGAAGAGGGGGACAGATATCAAAGGGATAAGAGGGATGCGTTCAAGAAACCAGATCTGAGGGAGAAAGTAGCGAGAGAGCTGTATATATACTAGCACTAGTTCAAACCGCGTAGAAAAAGGGGTAACAAGTCCTCTAGCCAATGCTAAAGAAGCTAGCCAAACATGATGTCACCAAGCATGGTAAAAACTCCTCCAACGAATCCCCACGAGGCCAGCCAGCTATGACGTCATCGAGTATAGCAAAACACTGCGTGCCTCCCCACACTCTGTTCTACTCTCTCTCTCTCTCTCAAATCCTATCATTACTACTTAATAATAAAACATATACTTTGCAATTAAATATATAAAGCCTTGACATGAGTGAAAACAAAGAGCCTTTCTGGACTGCCCATGACACGAGCTTTCATATGAAATAAAGCACACAACAATACATCAACTGTAGCCACATCCACTGCCCTGGCGATCCTAGCGAGTCACTGTAGGACAAGCCATGCGGTTCTAACGGAGTGGTTAACGTCACATTATACTGTAAATCTTTTCTCTCCTTTGAGCTAATCCGACCATAAACTTATCTCTATCACCTGTTCTATCTCTCCGGTACGGCCACCCGATCCTCCCAGCCGGCACTGCTTGTGGCACTTTGGCGCTGCTGACTGGGAGGCTCTTCGGCAGTACTTTTTTTATTTCCCAAGGAATGACTTCTGCTTCCGTGGCCAGGGACCCTCGAAGAGTGCTGAACGCATTACCGAGGTAACCCTCTCGGACATGGAAACATACATTCTATTCTCTTTCTCTCAGTCGAATGCAAAATAAATCTTGGTTTACTCATGCTTGTTCTACTGCTGTCCGCAATAAGGATGAAGCATTCAATCGGTACCGTTGCCTTCAAACCCAAGAATCTCATTCTTCCTATGTTACTGCCCGGAATCAAGCCAAATCTGTTCCATACATTCTTTCATCAATAATAAATGCACTGAACTATCCAACTCTGGCTCTTCCCAAGCCTTGTGGCATCTAGCTAAAACCCTCTCCAACAATTGTTGTTTCTCGTCTACAGTCACTTTTCCTCTGACAAAGCTGAACTCTTCGCTAACACCTCTGCTAAAAACTCCACACTGGATGATTCTGGTGCTATTCCTAAATTTCCACCTCCCACTCTACTACTTATGCCTAGCATCATAATCTCTTCCAAGGATGTACTTTCCACCAATTCTGGGCTTAATACTAAGAAGGCATATGGACCGGACGGTGTTCCTCCTGTTGTACTAAAAAACTGTGCTTCCGGTCTGACTCCCTGCTTAGGCAAACTCTTCCGTCTCTGTCTCTCCTCTAACGTCTTCCCTTCTTGCTAGAAGTTTGGTCTCCTTCAACCTCTCCCAAAGAAGGGTGACCGCTCTCAACCATCCAACTATCGTCCAATTGCTCTCATTTCTTGCATTTCTAAAGTGTTTAAAACTATTCTTACCCCAAAATGTTGTAAGTATTTATCTTCCTATAACCTACTCTCAGACTGCCAGTATGGCTTCCTTAATGGCCGCTCTACTGGTGATCTTCTTTCTTATCTTACTAACTCTTGGCCATCCTCCATTCGGGACTTCGGTGAGACTTTTTCTATTGCGCTAGACATATCAATGGCCTTTGATAGAGTCTGGCACAAATCCCTCATTTCCAAGCTACCCTTCTTCGATTTCTACCCCTACGTCTGTGCCTTTGTCTCTAATTTCCTTTCTGGCCGTTCCATAGCTGCGCTTGTGGACGGCCACCGTTTACTTCCATAACCTATCAAGTCCGGTGTTAATCAGGGTTCTGTCCTATCTCCAATTCTCTTCCTATTATTCATTAACGACCTTCTCAACTGCACTTCCAGCCCCATTTACTCATATGCTGATGACTCTACATTACACTATTCAACCAACCTTCCACAACATCAATCATAGCAGGAAATCCAAAACTCACCTAAGGAGGCCATATAGCACTTA
Organism: Paralithodes platypus; assembly: GCA_032716605.1. Classification (NCBI taxonomy): domain Eukaryota; kingdom Metazoa; phylum Arthropoda; class Malacostraca; order Decapoda; family Lithodidae; genus Paralithodes; species Paralithodes platypus. The sequence goes on along the minus strand of CM064579.1, from coordinate 16,960,991 downwards.
TCTTCTGATCTCTCTACTATCTCTAATTGGGGCAGCAAAAACCTAGTTTCTTTCAATGCTTCCAAAACTCAAATTTCTCCATCTGTCTACTCCCCCTACCAGAAAACTATGACCTACTGTGCAACAACATTCAAATTAACCCTTCATCTTCTCATAAAATTCTTGGTGTCTCTTTTTCTTCTGATCTCTCTTGGAAAGATCATATTACCATTCTTGCTAAAACAGCTTCCCAGAAGCTGGGTGTGCTCAACCACCTCCTGGGTTTTTTTACCACTGCGCAGCTTCTTACTCTTTACAGGGGCACAGTGCGTCCATGTAGTGAGTATTGTTCACACATGTGGGGAGGATCCTCTAACACAACACTTCTAGAGAAAGTAGAAAAGAAAGCCTTCCATCTCATTAACCCGCATCCACTCATCAATTTTCTGCAGTCTCTCTCTCTTCGCCGCAATGTTGCATGTCTCGCACTTTTCTACCGCTATTACAATAATCAGTGTTCGTCAGAGGTCTCTCAGTGTATACCAACCCCTCTTCGTAGAGCATGTAGCATTCGTCTCGCAACACAATCCACCCCTACTCTGTGCAACTCTCCAACCCAAGAGTGAAAAGTTATTCTCAATCCTTCTTCTATTCAACAGCTGAGCTCTGAAATTCTCTCCCAGAATCAGTCTTTCCCTCTTCCTATGACTTAAATTGTGCACATATTGGTAGGAGATGGACTAGTTTTTCTTGGGTAAGTGAATTAGAAATTACGTTAACGGCGAACATATGTTGATAAATCTGCACTAACAGTTCTAGACTAGTACGGAAAATGGACTACCTATCACCGTCATACAGTATATTGTTGATTCTCCAAGTTCTTCCAAATATTTCGTTCAACCCCCGAGTAACTACGTGTATACAAAGAGTAACACCAATGGCCAATACCGACCACGAAACAAGAGTTGCAAATTAAATTGCTAATGCTGTGTTGTTATTGCATCGTAATGTATGTACAGTTGGCCACATAAGTTTTGTTCCTCTCCTTGATCTTATACATGGAAATATAATGTTCATTATTAAATTACAAGTGAACTTTCTTATGCAGTGGTTAACTGATCGGATTAGTCAACTAATTAAACTAAACCACACTCGCAATTCATCCATACTAATTTTACTTTCATACAGAAGATCTCGATGAGCAACAGAACTTATGTGGGCAACTGTACATCGTGATCCATATATTGTACTATAAATGCATCCGTTATATGTTTGTAGTGGAGAACACTTATCCAATGATTCTCCAAATTCCAAGCCAGATCTTACTCATGCTGTATGGTAAGTAGAGAGCCTTCTCACTAGACTTCCTTGCTCTCTTTCACATTACCTTTACCGAAGTGCCTTGACGTTGGCGATCATGCAATTCCACCTTGATCTGTCCTGTGTCGCTTGAATGAACTGCGTTGACGTCCAGTTAAGTTCCCCTTCACGTCCTCCAGTAGACTCTCCACGTATTTCAATGTCTGTCTTTCTCTTGACCTCCGTCCGTCTTGCTTTTTTTTTTTTTTTTTTTTTTTTTTTTTCTATATTCCAACTACTCCCTCTCGGGCATAGGCTGATAGCCTTTACACTCTACCGCTGAACACGGTGAGGCCCGTGAGGTCTTGCTCCAGTCCGGGGAGTGAGACATGCGAAGCTTCACAGCTCGAAGCAACTCCATCTCTGAAGCCGCCTCGTCTCTGCACTTCACAGTCTCATCCCCCACACTCTCAGAACGCCACCTATTGAGCAATTAACTCACTAGGCATTGCCCTCCTGTAGCATATTTTTGAATATGGGAATATTCATACAATGCTATTTAATCAGGGAACAATGAGGGTATTTTTTTGGCATATAGGTGTGCTGTGGTAATGCACTGATACTAGGTACAGCACAAATTGCATCCCAATAGATGTTCATTAGTTTGGCGACGGAGGACGTGGCCCAAGTAATTAAGGGGAGACTGGCTGTTTGTTAGGTCTATTATTTAATTTATTCATATATTTTGTTTAGTTTCCTCCCTAGAATAAATTTAAAAATATTTCGGTAGAAAAATGTCCCGGCCGAAGGCCAATTCCGCTTAAATTTGCAGGCTTGCTATCGCTCGTCAGGAAATAATCGACACCTAAATGGCACGAAAGGTCTTAAAATTGACAATGAAATGGGGCGAAAGGTGTTCAAATTGCCAAACTAATGGGCCAAACGTCTTATAATCTCAAAACTAGTCGGGCTAAACATTAGGGAGAAGGGGGCCCATAAAAACGGTCTGCCTGTATATTTCATGTTTGTTGGTTATATTACAGAGTAGAGGATTTGACTTTTTCGAGATGATCATATTTTATGTTTTCCTAATATTTATCTGAATACTTCGTTTTTTACTTGCTTCACGTAGTAATATAATTAGCGTCCGTGGTTTGCACATTGGTTTGGTAAATTGTTCAAAAGCAGCTTCGTAATGGTTCGTTAAGCTTTACTTACTTAATAACTTACTTAAAGATACTCAACACGGCTTTCGTAAAAAACGTTCCTGTTTAACAAACCTCTTAGACTTCTTCCACGATATCCTCAACCCTACGAGGAGAGTAAAGCTGTAGATATTATATACCTTGATTTTCAAAAGGCCTTTGACAAAGTTCCCCACAAACGTTTACTGCTAAAACTAAAAGCGCATGGAATACAAGACGGTGTGTTGAAATGGATAGAAAATTGGCTCGGCGACAGAAAGCAAAGAGTAGTCATACACGGTAAGGCATCTAAATGGACCAATGTAAGTAGCAGGGTACCCCCTGGGATCGGTACTAGGACCAATTCTCTTTCTAATTATATCAACGACATAGATGAGGGTCTCACCTGTACAATCTCAAAATTTGCTGACGATACAAAAATTGCAAATAGCGTACTCTCAAAAGAACAAGTTGACGATATGCAACACAATCTAGATAAATTGTCATGTTGGGCCCAAATTTGGCAAATGAGTTTCAATGCGGATAAATGTAAAGTACTACATATCGGATACCTAAATGAGAAAGCAAACTATTAGATGAATGGCACTCAGCTTAAGAATATAAACAGAGTAACCGTATCTGGGAGTAACAATATCGAGTAACCTAAAACCGAGTCAACAATGTTCAGAAGTTGTTAAGAAGGCAAACAAAATAATTGGTTTTATAGGCAGGTCATTTGAGCATAAATCCAAAGAAACAATCATAACCCTTTAGAATTCCTTAGTCCGCCCTCTTCTGGAATACTGCGTTCAATCCTGGTGCCCTTATTACCAAAAAGATATAAACAAGCTAGAACGAGTTCAACGTAGAGTTACCAAAATGATACCTAGCCTAAAGAACAAACCATACGAAGAGCGTCTTAGAGAATTATCTCTATTTCCTTTAACCCAGCGCAGATTAACCCTCTCACATCCTTATGATGCAGAGGTTGCCAGATTAGCAATAAGAAATAGAGTTCTCTCACTCTTATAATTACCTCTCCAAAATTAGTTTTCTGCCCACAGCTAACTCAAAGACAACTGCAGAGGTTGAAGTAACTAAACTACAGGTTTCTAAATACCCCTGATCGTAACAAAGGCTTTAAAGTATCCCTAATAGACTCAAAATTGCATCAAGAACGTGAGAGGGTTAAGAGGTGACTTAATTCAAGTGTTCAAAATCATCAAAGGCATCGACAATATGAACTAGTAAGTACTTCACTATCGACCAATCTAATTACACGCGGGGAAACGGTTGCAAAATTATTGGTAAATCTTTTAACTCACACGAATCTAAGAATTTCTTCTTCAATCGAGTTGTCAACTTGTGGAAAGGGCTTCCCCGAGACGTTATAGACTGCAGCACCGTTGATTAATTTAAACTCCACTTAGACAAATATCTCGCATCAAACCCGCGACTGACTGCGTTTGTAAATGAATAACTTTATTTTATCCCCCCTCAGTTACTAACCCATCTGTCCCCTACTAACTTCCTAATCCTGCCACGGACATTAGTTCCAGGGCAGTAGTTCCCTTTCCAATGTTCCCTTACCCACTCTAAACCACTGTTTGGACACTTGATCCTCAGTGTTTTGGAGGACAAGCAGCCTAGAAGGGTCACTAGATATGTTGTTGCTTGATTTCCTTTGTACTCCTTTGTACTTGTTTGTCTTCGTATAGCCGGCGGCAAAACTCATGTCTCCTCTTCTGACTCTCCGTGATATCCAAATTTGTTTTTGTTAAAATAGGGCTTCAGAGGCTATTAACCCTATTGGATTATTAAGCCAGCACACTGTAAGTCAAGACTAGCGTCAGGACTGGAGCCTCTCTGTGAAAACTCCAGTCCCTTGGATATCCAAAAACTCGAACATTTTAGGTGTACAAAAACGTGCATATTTCTACAACCAGAGGGCATACTGTGAGGTGTGTGTTAGTGAGGGTGTAAGGTGATGGGGGAGAGAAGGGGTAAGAGGTATTAAAGGTGGTGGTGCATGACATGGGCTCTACTTATAATGGGAAATACCAACATGCAAGTAACGCACTTTGAGTGTTATTATTAAATTTTGTCAAACAATAATCTCAATATATCGAATTTTATACCTTGCGGAAGGTGTGCATGATTCGGAGTTAAGGCGATCTTCGTGACGTCACACCAGGAAAATTGTAAACAATAACAGCACCACGAGGATTCAGGAAGACGCCTGAGAGGCTGAAAAGCTTGACTAGCCTAGATGTCTCGTGATTTGTGAGGCTGACTCTTAAGAGTCCTAGGCCTATGAGCGGTAATTTCGTAACTTTAACTTCGTTGTATAACAACCTGCACAATGGACGATGATTATGAGAGCTCCTGTGAAAGTAGCCTAGGCCTAGTGAACAATTTGAAATGCCTTTTAACCAGCGACGTGTAATATTTTTTTCTAGCTGTATTTAGACGATATTATGCAGCTTAGGAAGGATTTGCGGTAGTTGAAGTGGTTGGTTGAGATAGTTTGAAGTCTTATTATTGCTAGACGTCTTTCCTAAGCTGAATAAAATCGTCTAGCCTAACTTAATAGCCTAGATGCCAAAATATGATGAAAAGGAAGTCCCTGGTACTGAAGAGGTTAATTGTTAAATTGTGCAATGCACAATAAATTTAGTTCAACCGTATGATAATCTGACCATATCAGTTCGAACCAGAAGCTGCACAGCAACCAACAGTGGCAGAGGCGGCAGGACAGGCGCCGACGGACCGACAGAGTCTTCACTCTTCAGGCCGCAGGCGTCAGGCTCAAGCTGTTGGTGGACACTTGCTATTGCTTACACATGAACCCCAGGCCCAGAGAATAGTAGCCTAGCCTAAACATAGGCTAATCATTTTGCAATAATAAAGGCCTAGGCCTAATTATTATTTTTAGGGTGTCAAATGGGATAATTTTGTTTCAAGACTGGGCTGAAGATGAGAAAAATAGGCCCTACAAGAAAATTAGTTTGAAATTAGCCTAGGCCTAGCCTATATTGATCACTTTCAAAGACATATCCTAAGTAATAAGAACTGTAAAGCATAATTTGGTCAATATTTACGAGTCACACCACAGCTGGGATCTCATTTTTAACGGTAGTTTTGGGTTCCTACCATTCTATGCTTCAATGCTATATACTTTTTATCCACCGGAAAATATTTTTTTTTCTTGTTTTTTTTTTTTTTTTTTTAGCATTAACCTAACCAAAAAACCTAACCTAACCTAACCTAACCTAATACCCAAATACATTTAGGTTAGGTTAGGTTAGGTTTTTAGGTTAGGTTAGGCTAATGCTAAAAAAAAAAAAAAAAAAAAAAAAAAAAAAAAAAAAAAAAAAATAGGCCTAGCCTAGGCCTAAAAATAAAAAAACAAGAAAAAATAATATTTTCCGGTGGATAAAAAGTATATAGTAATGAAACATAGAATGATAGGAACCCAAAACTACCATTAGAAATGAGATTCCAGCTGTGGTGTGACTCGTAAATATTGACCCATAATTTTAACTTTGTATAGGCCTAGCCTATTCGGCTAAATAAAAATTATGAAAAAGATGGAACTGCTCTTGTTTGATAGCCTGTTTTTTGCATTAGGCCTAACTAGGCTATGAGGTTATTCTCTTTTCAGTCAAACATTTCCCTCTAGGCCGGTTTTTTTCTTTCTTACAAGCCTACTGTTAGCCTTTTTTTTTTTTTTTTTATTTATTTAGGCCTTTTTTTATGTGTGTGTAGGAACCTAAGGAGACTGACAATAGGCCTATTCAGATTTTTTTTTTATATTAAATTGACATAGGCCTAGGCCTAATTCTTTAGACTAAGACTTGGGTTTTCTGTTTTTCAACTGCTGAGTGGATGGGACTCGTTAGCCTTGGTCAGCAACTCATCTAGGGGAGACAACCTTATACAAATCCGGGTGGATGGGACTCGTCAGCCTTGGTTGGCAACCTGTCTAGGGGAGTAAACCTGATACAAATCCGTACTGCTTACCTAAGGGTAAGGCAGGTTAGTGGATGGATTAGCCGAACACCACTGTAGAAAAATAGTGCTAACAAGATACACAAGATGGCCTCGGAGTTGGACGAATCCTAAATTGAGTGGTCAATCCTGTAAGTCCTTCACTAAACTGGGTCGGGTTGTCCCTCTCACAGGGAATAGGTCCGCTTGGGGGCATTCTGTGTATGGCCACCCTCGTAAGGGTAGTAAGGCATCCGGCAATAGAGAGATAGATAGATAGACACATAGGCCCAGGCCTAGCCTACCTGTGATCCTCCTGAAAGATAACAAATTTTTAAAAGGCTAGCCCAGGCCTTTTACGCTCTAGGGCGGCTAACCAAACCAAATCTAACTTACTGTAACCTAACTTTTCCAGGTGAGGTTAGGTTATTTAATGTTGAATGTTGTGGGTTTTGATATAAATATACATACAAATAGCCAAATTGCAAATCTAGGTGTTTTAATGCTCAATGGAAAAACTTAAAAAAAGGGTTGTGGTGGGGGGGGGGGCAAAGCCCCCTCATCCTATTACTGTATTGTGTCCCACAGCCAGTAACTCGACAATTTATGCAGCAGATGGCCGTGGGGTACAATAATGGGTAAAGCTCCTCCTCACCCCCCTTGAATTATTGTCATCATACTGTATATAATTATGTTACCAGCAGGGGCATATAACGGCTGGCTGTGGGATAATTTTGTAAACAAAAATTATGAAATAAAATAAGTCAAATTAGAAGCGAACATAGGCCTAATTGCAAGCGTACAACTTATGCAAATAGTACAAAGCGATAGTATGCCTGCTAACACAACCCTTACCAAACTAAAATTTTATTATTACTAGATGTGCCTTTATATCTTTGGCAGTTTGTTTTTCTTTACATTATATACATACTGTTACTGGAATTACAGCTTTGTGTATATTTTAACAGCAAATGTATCGTAAAGTGGCGTCATTCTCCTGCAGAAATAAGCCTACCGGTACCTACGGTATTTTTTTTTTATTAAGACATGTTTGACAGTTTAAACAGTCATTGTGGAGATTATGCCTGGTTATGCCAATACATGTAAATATATTTTTTCTTTGAAAAAATAATAAACTATTGAACTCGCTCTTATGCTTGCCTCGCCCGTTATGAAAACTCGTTCGTGTCTCGTGAACACAATAAAATACAAGTAGGCCTAGATACAGATTAACCAGGTGGACACCAGCGTCGGACGTGAGTCGACGGCATTCTAAATCCCTGCCAGTACCAGCGTCGGTTATAGCCGACGGCGCTAATTGAACATTGATAGAAGGCTCGTAGAGGGTTCAGATTTGTATGGGAACTGCTTTAGGATCCCACGGAACAATACCGATGGTTGGCAGCCCCCTACAGTAAGTCCAGCCACGTGCATGCTGGAGTGATTTTCCAGTATTTTGCCTACCCATCACCCCATGTTAATTGCGACTTTCCGCCGCCCCCCCAGGACCCCTAAATGACCTAAGGGAGCGTTTTTTTTTGTGGTTTTCCCTATATTACTAACCCATCCCATGTGTTTTCAGGAAAAAAAAATTGACAAGTGGCTGGGTCTGGAGTGTGTATTTTTATTAAATCAGCTGGGGCTTAATGGGTTAAGTAGGCTAGGTTTTTCATCGAATATGTAAACAATTGCCTCTCGTGCAAGACGCGTCCCTAAGCTTCTCAAACACTGTTGACTAGACCTAGGCCTATGTCACTTTCCCCCAGGAATAATAAAAGGCAGTGGACGGTGGATAATTTGTATATGTAATATGCAATGGGTGACCCATAGCCTATGTCAGCACTTTGGCTGATGTTGGTACTGTATAGTGCTAACCGTGCCGCAGCAAGACTCGGTAAGGGTTATGTTAGCGGGCGTACTGTCCACTTTGTTTACATAGTCGCATGCTCGCATTTATATTCGCGTCTAATTTGAGTGCTGTTCTTTGCCCCTGCTGGTAATATATATGAAGATGACAATAAGTCATGGGGGTTGAGGGGAACAAAGCTCCCCCTCGACCCATTATTGTATCCCAAGGCCAGGTGTTGGATAAATTGTTATGTTGAGGGAGGCTTTGCCCCCCACCCCCCCCATGACTTATTGTCATTATCATATATATTACCAGCAGGGGCAAATAACAGCAGTCAAATTAGACGCGAATGTACAGTAACTGCGAGCGTGCCACTATGTAAACAAAAGGTATGGTACACCCGCTAACACAACCCTTAACCAAGACTCAACTACAGTAGGTCCATCTGCAGTATCTGCAAACCATATCAGCCTCAACAAGACAGTACGGTACCATACCAAGACTCTACTGTACATTAGGCAACTTGGACTATAGAACAACAAGATCCTGCCACAACACTGCCCTACCATGTAACACTGCTGCTGACTCTGGCGTTGCGCCAACAGCGCCCAGGTTAAACTAGTAGAGTCCCTTATGGCACCTAACCGCACTCTACCAGTCTCGGCATTGCCATACCAAGACAGTGCCTGAGTGCCAATAACAAGGCTTTATTGTATAGGCTACTAATGGCTGTTAGTCCACAACTCATTTTCCACGCCCCCTATTAGTCGCCTTATACAACATGCAGTAGGATGCATGGGGTATATTAATTTCTTCCTTCACCATAAGATGAAGGCCTCCTTAGCCCTGGGGGGGAATGCATTCCTATCTTCGACCTATTGACCTTCGAGTTCCGTTTTTCACACAGCATTCTAAACATAATTACTAAACCAAACTTTGCAACGCTCACTCATAAGAGCAGTATCATCAGCTAACCGTAGCACAAGCAACTTCCATCGCTCCATTGCCTTACTAGTGTACTGCAACATCCTCTGCTTTCCTTGGATTTATTTCATGACTCCATCCATACAATATATGCTGTATAGGCTACTGAACATCCATGGGGACATTACACACCCATGCTTTATTGAAGAAATCGCTATGCTCATTCTCTACACGCATTGCTGCTCTTTCACCCTCATACATGCTTTTCACTGCTTCCAGCAACTTACCAACTACCGGTACTTGCTATATCTTCAGTACTTTCCACACACCTTCTCTACTTACTGTCTTAGGCTTCTCCAAGTCCATGAAGGCAGCATAAACTTCCATTTCTTCTGCAGATACTGGGTACTTCTTCACAAGGAGAAGATCTGATCTACACAGCCCTTCCTAAACCCACCTTGTTCCCCATCTACCCATTGCTCTGTTACATCACTATCCTACAGTACCAGTGATGGGTCTATTCTAACCCCCTCTTTCATATCCCAGGTTAAAGTGCTTTCTTAGCTTGCTTCATCACTAGAACTCGCCCATTGTTATCTTTCACGCCCTTACTAGGCCTACTTCCATTGTCAACCTCCCTAACTTTCTTGAGCTCCTTCCAAAACAATTTCTTCTAAATTTGTCATCTACTGTTCTCGTACTCAGGCTCACTACTCTCTTTTTCTTCACTTACATTTCCCTTTTCTGCCTCTCCAAATTTTCATTCCCTCTACTACCCAACCACTCTTGTATGCTTTCTTTTTCTCTTCAACTGCTTGTTTCACCTCCTTAGTCCACCATACTGTTTAATTCTTTCACTTCCTTCCCCTCCTCCTAACTCCTCACATGCTGGCCGTAGCACGGTCGGTAGAACACTCGCCTGTAAACCTCATGGTCAAGGGTTCGAGTCTCAGGCCAGCCAGTGTGTTATTGGCAGACGCCAGTGCTGTGGTGGAGGGTGCAATCTAGCAATCTGTGGCAACTGTTCATCAGGGCACCCACCTTAGTCCAGCTATTGAGCAGGTAGTGCATGGTTGTAAAAACTGCATCATTATCATCATGCACTTATCTCTTCCATAAACACAAAGCTCACCCCTTACACCTTCTCCATTCGCTTCAAGTCAAACCTATCTAGGTGTCTTCTACTGCTTTTTTTAACTCTTCCTGTAACCTTTTCCCTCTCTACATGGCTCCTCCTCCATCCTGCCTTACTCTATCTTTCCTCACCCACTTCGTCTGTAGCCTACTCACATATTTGCTATTACCACATTATGGTCAGACAACCCCCATCCCCTCATTGCCCCAAATACCCTCTATTATGAAACACAGATTACCTCATTCGTTCATCTATACATATAAAATCAGTCGGCACATTTCGTTCAAACCGTCTCTACTTCCCTTCTCCACTCCTCTCATTGTGTACCAGTACCGTACCTTTTTATCTTTCTCTGCCTGAAGAAGTGGCAACCATCAGCCTCCTCCCCACACATACGTCCACAGTTGCATAGCTTATTAACCCAGGAACTACTATGTTCCTTCCGCCAGGCACGGTATGTAAACATGTACATCAAATCAAATACTGTGCCAGTGCCGGGAAATGTCTCAAAATTGGGCGACACATAGAAAGTAGTGGCATCTCTCCATGCCACATCCTTCACTCCTCCTTCACTTCTCCTTCCCCCCTCCCCCCCCCCCCCCCCCCCCCCCCCCTTAACTATACCCTTTTCTTTGTACAGGTTCTAGCAGTTCATGGGTTAACTAGTATATTTTGTTATGTGGTATAGTTTGGTAATACAGTATAAGTACTGGTACGGTTGCTTGTTAGCAGTTTGTGATACGGTACTGTACCATTCTTTTACCACATTAAAACTCTAGATAATTGCAGGTGTCTGTGTGGGAATTTTGATGTGATGGACACCTATGAGGAGTGTAAATGCTGTCAAGAAATAATAAATGTACGAATACATTCATGTTGTTATAACCAGGGATGGAGTGAATACAAGAGTTTAGTATTCAAATACGAATACTTTATGAAAGTATTCATGAATGCAGTCATGAATACTTTTCCATAAATTAATTAACTTTTTTACTATAGGCCTAGCTAATTACTGTAGCTTATGCAATGGTTAACTATTTTATGACTGATAACAGACACTACCTGTATTCAATACTGGTATTTAAACTTATATAGTGTAGTAACTAGATATATGGTATGGTATCAAATTTGTGAATATGACGAGATACGAACGATGACAGCTCTCTCTTGCTCTCGCTCTCTTTGTATTCGCCATATTATTCTAAGAACACAAATAATTTGTCCAAATATTTGAATACGAATGCACATACTTTTACTTTTATTTACAAGAATTTGAATACGAATACCCTGAATTACTGTATTCGAATGCATTCGAATACGAATAACAAAAACGAATACTCCATCCCTGGTTATAACTTCAACAGTACGGTATATGCAGTAAACTGTCTCGAGTGAGAATTGCCCGGCGCGACCGCAGACGCTCCAAGGACGCGTGCCCCCAGGGAGGGGTCAGGGGATAGTTGTGGCGGTTTGGCTCCCGGAAACTGCTCCCCACGGTCGGCAGCCTGCTGTCCTCCACTGTCGGTGATCTTGTCCCCGGACGGGAGGGTCGGGCAGTTTCGGGAGGTGGTCCCACGGCGTAAACGCCCTGACTATACACCCTTCACCAACAACCAGACAAAGCATATCATCAACAATCTCAAGCTCTAACCCGCCTGTGGCCTAGACAACATAAGCAACATTCACCTCAGACACCTGGGACCACAAGGCATACAAGCACTCACTAACATATCAAACTACAGCTACTCACACAACACAATACCAGACATCTGGAAGCATGGCATCATCATCACATTCCCCAAACCTATCAAAGACCCCACGCTACCCTCCTCACACCGCCCTATCACACTCCTTTGTACCCCCTCCAAAGTCATAGAGCACCTTGTACTACAACTGATGACACCTGACTTACCCCATTCTCCAACACAACACGGCTTCAGGCCATTGCACTCCACAAACACTCTTCTTACAGACCTTACACAAAGAGCTTTTGACGGCATCAACTCAGCTAGACCACCACACAGATCAGTACTTGCCACACTCGACATTAGTAAAGCCTTCGATGCCATCCCCCGCCACAACCTAACAAACAAAATCTACAACACATACATGCACAACAACACAAAAAGATGGCTGGCCAACTTCTTAGCAGGCAGATGTGCACACGTATCTTTTGCCGGTCAGTCATCTAGCATTAGAAATTTCCCAAACGGAGTCCCGCAAGGATCCGTCCTGTCGCCCGCACTCTTCAATCTGTACATGCATGATATAAATACACCAAATTCACCCCAAATAACCATAGCCTCCTACGCAGACGACATAACACTCACAAGCACGCACCAAAACCCAGACACAGCAACAAGACTCCTTCAAGACTATCTCGACACATTACATGAATGGTGCACTACAAACAGACTCAATTTAGCCCCAGCTAAATCCACTGCAACCCTCCTCACAAGCTGGACAGGAGAGCACGATTACGTCCCGGGACTCAACATAAACAACACACCCCTAACACACACACACACACCCAAAATCCTAGGAGTAACATACGACACCCAAATGACATTCAAACAGCACACCACAAACACGAAAAAGAAACTGACACCCAGACTTAACGCCCTCAGATCACTTGCCCACACGAAATTTGGACACAACAAAGAAACCACCACCACAGTCTACAAACAATACATAAGATCAGTTATGGAATACGCAAGCCCGGCCTGGGCTTCCAACCTAGCTGAAACACATCATAAGACCTTACAGACCATTCAAAATAAAGCCCTGAAAATCATCACAGGATGCACAGCTACGACACCCACAGATCAGCTACATCAAGAAACCAAAGTCCTCAAAGTCAAAGATCAGCTAGACATGAGAGTCACACAATTCCTGGCAGCAGCCTCCACGAATCAACACCACCCACTACACTACATGGTTACACACCCACAGACACCAAGAAATATCAAAACAACACCCAGCACACGCTATCACACACAAATACTGTCTTCTCTCCCTCCCTGCCCACCCCAAACCAACTTCCGGAAGCACATCCATACTCATATCACTCGCCGTTCCATTCACTCACTCATAGACAACACCCAGCTGCAAGCACGACCTCCCGAAATCCATCCTTCTGAATCCTCCCTTCCTCGCGAGGACAGAGTCCACCTGGCCAGGCTGAGATGCGGACACCATCCGGCTCTTCTGAGCTATCAGAAGAGACTGGATGACTCCGTCGTCGACACCTGCCCGGGTTGTAACACAGCACCCCATACCATTAAACACATCATAGAAGACTGCATTTCACACAACCACTTATGCCAACAACACAATATACACTCTTTGAGAGCTCTGTGGGAAAGCCCGACCGTGGCCATGGCCTTCCTTAGGGACTCGGGGCTGTTCGGCCAGGCAGCTTAGGGAACAACAACACCAACAACTGTTTCGAGTCGGCCACCCCTAGCTATGGGATATGTGCCTAAGTATAGGCCTATTCACACAAACTTAGTAGTATATCTTCACACCTATTGAAACTTCACTATGCCAGTATGTAATATTTTAAAAGGATTAGCAAATTTGGAACCAAATAAAAAGTTTATTTGCTGTGTAGAGTAGTTCTGCTAAGACAGGTACGGTACAGTATTGTAAAGTGGGGTGACTTTGGACTGGGGGTACACTTTTGACCTTTCACGGTTTTTTGTAGACCTACCGTCATCAAGGCAATATGAAAGGTATTTCAAAAAAAAAAAAAAAAATATGGCACTTAAGAGATATCATTAACCCTTAAATGGCGGCGCGCAACATAAGTCGAGTATAATAAATCTGGACTATGTGGCGGCGCGCGACATAGGTCGAGTTGGTATTTCCCGCCGTAATTTAAGTGGAAAGCAAAATCTAGCGGTCAGGCAGTGCACTAGTAAGTCCCACCCACACATCCCCATCACGTGAGCTTGGCTCAGTACCGCTCTAGCCGCCACAATGGAGAGACAAGATTTGCCCGTGTTCGATTCGGTGCCCGCCCCTAGTACGTCGCGCCAGCCAAGGCGTAGGGTCCCGCTCTCAGCCGAGGAGTTAGTTCTGCTGATGAACTCTTCAGCGGTATCTAGAATATCGTTGAATGAAAGCATGGAAGGGCTTGGTGACAGTGGGGGAAGTGAGGAGGAAGAAGAACTGGAAGATAACCCTGTCATCGGTTTTCACAGACGCCATAACTTGCGGGGCGAAGATGGTGAAGATAGTGACGAGGAGCTTGATGAACACACTGGTGTTGGTGTTGGTAAGTACAATGTACATTTATATTATTTGAGAGATTGATAGAGATTATATATATTATATATATCGGTGTACAGTAGAAATTACACCCCTTACGCAATTGTGACTGCATTGCTCGCAAGTTTGATTGCAAGCGATTGAAGATTGTGGTGTTGGTCTTCATATATTACGTTTCCATTCATTATTTATAGGCGTAGGCTATATAATACATATATATATCGGTGTACAGTAGAATACATTCCTTACGCATGTGACTGAAATTGTTTGCAAGTTTGATTGCAAGCGATTGAAGATTGTGGTGTTGGTCTTCATATATTACGTTTCCATTCATTATTTATAGGCGTAGGCTATATAATACATATATATATCGGTGTACAGTAGAATACATTCCTTACGCATGTGACTGAAATTGTTTGCAAGTTTGATTGCAAGCGATTGAAGATTGTGGTGTTGGTCTTCATATATTACGTTTGGATTCAGTATTTAGAGGCTTAGGCTTTATAATACATATATATATCGGTGTACAGTAGAATACATTCCTTACGCATGTGACTGAAATTGTTTGCAAGTTTGATTGCAAGCGATTGAAGATTGTGGTGTTGGTCTTCATATATTACGTTTCCATTCATTATTTCCTTACGCATGTGACTGAAATTGCTTGAAAGTTTTATTGCAAGCGATTGAAGATTGTGGTGTTGGTCTTCATATATTACGTTTCCATTCATTATCTTATTATCTTATAGGCGTAGGCTATATAATACATATATATCGGTGTACAGTAGAATACATTCCTTACGCATGTGACTGAAATTGCTTGAAAGTTTTGCAAGCGATTGAAGATTGTGGTGTTGGTCTTCATATATTACGTTTCCATTCATTTGATAGGCGTATATCACGGTGTAGATTGATTTCATAGTATGAAATCAACCCTACACCGTGATATAGACGCCTATCAAATGATGGTATTGATATTATTATTTCGTGTTTGCGAGTTTTCAATCATTTGATAGGCGTATATCACGGTGTAGGATTGATTTCATAGTATGAAATCAACCCTACACCGTGATATAGACGCCTATCAAATGATGGTATTGATATTATTATTTCGTGTTTGCGAGTTTTCAATCATTTGATAGGCGTATATCACGGTGTAGGATTGATTTCATAGTATGAAATCAACCCTACACCGTGATATAGACGCCTATCAAATGATGGTATTGATATTATTATTTCGTGTTTGTGAGTTTTCAATCATTTGATAGGCATATATCACGGTGTAGGGTTGATTTCATAGTATGAAATCAACCCTACACCGTGATATAGACGCCTATCAAATGATGGTATTGATATTATTATTTCGTGTTTGCGAGTTTTCAATCATTTGATAGGCGTATATCACGGTGTAGGATTGATTTCATAGTATGAAATCAACCCTACACCGTGATATAGACGCCTATCAAATGATGGTATTGATATTATTATTTCGTGTTTGCGAGTTTTCAATCATTTGATAGGCGTATATCACGGTGTAGGATTGATTTCATAGTATGAAATCAACCCTACACCGTGATATAGACGCCTATCAAATGATGGTATTGATATTATTATTTCGTGTTTGCGAGTTTTCATTCATTTGATAGGCATATATCACGGTGTAGGATTGATTTCATAGTATGAAATCAACCCTACACCGTGATATAGACGCCTATCAAATGATGGTATTGATATTATTATTTCGTGTTTGCGAGTTTTCAATCATTTGATAGGCGTATATCACGGTGTAGGATTGATTTCATAGTATGAAATCAACCCTACACCGTGATATAGACGCCTATCAAATGATGGTATTGATATTATTATTTCGTGTTTGCGAGTTTTCAATCATTTGATAGGCGTATATCACGGTGTAGGATTGATTTCATAGTATGAAATCAACCCTACACCGTGATATAGACGCCTATCAAATGATGGTATTGATATTATTATTTCGTGTTTGCGAGTTTTTCAATCATTTGATAGGCGTATATCACGGTGTAGGATTGATTTCATAGTATGAAATCAACCCTACACCGTGATATAGACGCCTATCAAATGATGGTATTGATATTATTATTTCGTGTTTGCGAGTTTTCAATCATTTGATAGGCGTATATCACGGTGTAGGATTGATTTCATAGTATGAAATCAACCCTACACCGTGATATAGACGCTATCAAATGATGGTATTGATATTATTATTTCGTGTTTGCGAGTTTTCAATCTTTTGATAGGCGTATATCACGGTGTAGGATTGATTTCATAGTATGAAATCAACCCTACACCGTGATATAGACGCCTATCAAATGATGGTATTGATATTATTATTTCGTGTTTGCGAGTTTTCATTCATTTGATAGGCATATATCACGGTGTAGGGTTGATTTCATACTATGAAATCAATCCTACACCGTGATATATACGCCTATAAAAAATGATGATATCAATATACGATATATATATATATATATATATATATATATATACGTATATTTATTGTTCTATATATGATATTTTGGATACATTTACTTTCTCTCCTCTCAGTCAATCCCCAAACCTTGACAATTAGCCACGGGCACTACCATCTTGTAGTATATTCTTTCTCTACCTTCCTGTATTTATTCATTTTCTTCGCTTGACTCCATGTTGCTTGCAATCATTTGATAGGCGTATATCACGGTGTAGGGTTGATTTCATAGTATGAAAAACCGTGATATATACGCCTATCAAATGATGATATTGATATTATTTAGTGTTTGCGAGTTTTCAATCATTTGATAGGCGTATATCACGGTGTAGGATTGATTTCATAGTATGAAATCAACCATACTATGAAATCAACCCTACACCGTGATATATGCCTATCAAATGATTGAAAACTCGCAAACACGAAATAATAATATCAATACCATCATTTGATAGGCGTCTATATCACGGTGTAGGGTTGATTTCATACTATGAAATCAATCCTACACCGTGATATAGACGCCTATCAAATGAATGAAAACTCGCAATCACGAAATAATAATATCAATACCATCATTTGATAGGCGTCTATATCACGGTGTAGGGTTGATTTCATACTATGAAATCAATCCTACACCGTGATATATGCCTATCAAATGAATGAAAACTCGCAAACACGAAATAATAATATCAATACCATCATTTGATAGGCGTCTATATCACGGTGTAGGGTTGATTTCATACTATGAAATCAACCCTACACCGTGATATATACGCCTATAAAAAATGATGATATCAATATACTATATATATATATATATATATATTATAATATATATATATATATATATATATATATATATATATATATATATACGTATATTTATTGTTCTATATATGATATTTTGGAAGTTACTTCTCTCTCGCTCTCTTTCTCCTTTCTTTTCTTTTCATCGTGTTGTGACTTACTGACTGATTACTGTAGGACACTCCTCAAACAACCAACCCTCACAGCCACCCGGGCAGTACCACCAAGTAGGAATTATTTCTCTACCTTCATGTATTCATGTATTTATTCATTTCTCGCGTGACTCCATGTTGCTTGCAATCATTTGATAGGCGTATATCACAGGTGTAGGTTGATTTCAATAGTATGAAATCAACCCTACACCGTGATATAGACGCCTATAAAAATGATGATCCTCATCATATACGGTGACCCAGTATATTATATATATATATAATATATATATATATATATACGTATATTTATTGTTCTATATATGATATTTTGGAATAAATTTACTTTCTCTCTTCCTCTCTCTCTCTCATCTCTCTCCGCTCTCTCTATCTCTCTCTCTCTCTCTCCTCTTCTCGCTCTTTCTTCTCTCTGGCTTTCCTTCTTCCAATCTGTTTGTGTGAATCACGTGTGTCTCAGGTCAATCCCGAGAATAACCTTGACAATTGGCCCCGGCACTACCGGGGGCATCCCATTTGTAGTAGATTTTTCTTTCTCTCCCTTCATGTATTTATTCATTCAGTTCTGTCGCTTGCACCCATGTTGCTGGCAATCATTTGAAAGGCGTATATCACGGTGTAGGGTCTGATTTCATAGTATGAAAACCGTGATATTATACGCCTATCAAATGATTGATATTGATATTATTATTAAGTGTTGCGAGTTTTCAATCATTTGATAGGGCGTAAATCACGGTTTGTAGGACTGGATTTCATACTATGAAATCAACCCTATCACCGTGATATATGCCTATCAAATGATTGAAAACTCGAAAAGACACGAAATAATACATATCAATACCATCATTTGATAGGCGTCTATATCACGGTGTATGGGTTGATTTCATACTATGAAAATCAATCCTACACCGTGACTATAAGCCTATCAAAATGTAATGAAAACTTCCCCCCCCGCCCAAACAACGAAATAATAATTATCAATACCATCATTTGATAGGCGGTCCTATATCACGGTGTAGGGGTGATTTCATACTATGAAATCAATCCTACACCGTGATATACGCCTCATCAAATGATTGAAACACCTCGGCAAACAGCGAAATCATATATATCAATAACCATCACTTTTGATAGGCTGTCTATATCACCGGTGTAGGGTTGATTTCATACTATGAAATCAATCCTACACCGTGATATATGCCTATCAAATGAATGAAAAATAGACAAACACGAAATAATAATATCAATACCATCATTTGATAGGCGTCTAATATCACGGTTGTAGGGTTCGGATTTTCATAAATATTAAATCAACCCTACCCCCGTGATAATATACGCCTATAACAAATGATGATATCAATATACGATATATATATATATATATATATATATATATATATATGATATATAGTATATATATATATGATATTATACTATATACGGTATATTTATTGTTTCTATATATGATATTTTGGATAAATTTACTTTCCTCTCTCTCTCTCTCTTTCTTGTCTTTCTCTTTCCTTCTTCCTATCGTGTTTTTGTTGTGACCTCACTGTTTATCAGGTCAATCCCCAGAATAACCTTGAACAATTAGCCCCGGGCACTACCATCTTGTATGTATATTCTTTCTCTTACCTTCATGATTTTATATTCATTTCTTCGCATTGGACCTCCATGTTGCTTGCAATCATCTTGATAGGCGTTATCACGGTGTAGGGTTGATTTTCAATAGTATGAAAACCGTGATATTATACGCCTATGCAAATGATGATATTGATATTATTATTTAGTTTTTGCGACTTTTCACTCATTTGATAGGCGTATATCACGGTTTGGGTAGGATTGATTTCATTACTATGAAATCAACCCTACACCGTGATATATTCCTATCAAATGATTTAAACTCGCAAAAACACGAAATAATAATATCTAATAACCATTCATGTTGATAGGCTGTCTATATCACGGTGTAGGGTTGATTTCCATACTCATGAAAATCAAATCCGTTACACCGTGATATAGACGCCTATCAAATGATTGAAAACTCGCAACACACGAAATAATAATACTTTTCAATACCATCATTTGATAGGCGTCTATATCACGGCTGTAGGGTTGATTTCATACTATGACAATCAATCCTAACACCGTGATATATGCCTTATCAAATGCATGACAACTCGCAAACACGAAATAATACTATCAATACCATCATTTGATACGGCGTCTATATCACCCCCGGTGTAGGGTGTGATTTCCATACTATGAAATCAACCCTACACCGTTGATATATACGCCTATCAAAAAATTTGATGCATATCAAAATATACGATTATTATATATTATATATATATATATATTAATATAATATAATATAATAAAATATATCTATATATATATATATATATATATATACGTATATTTATTGCTCTCTATATGGATATTTTGGATAAATTTACTTTCTCTCTCTCCTCTCTCTTTCTCTCTTCTCTTTCTCTGCCTTACTTCCCTATCGTGTTTTGGTGACATTACTGACTGATTAATGTAGGACACTCCTCAAACAACCAACCCTCACAGCCACCCCGGGGCAGTACCACCAAGTAGGAATTTATTTCTCTACCTTCGATGTATTCATTGTATTTATTCATTTCTTCGCCAGTGACTCCATGTTGCTTGCAATCATTTGATAGGCGTATATCACGGGTGGTAGGGTTGATTTCATAGTATGAAATCAACCCCTACACCGTGATATAGACGCCTACCTATAAAAATATGATGATCTCAATATACGGTATATATCATAAAAAATATATATATATATATATATATACGTATATTTATTGTTCTATATATGATATTTTGGATAAAATTTTACGTTGCTCTCTCTTCTCTCTCTCTCTCTCTCTCTCTCGCTCGTCCTGTTCTGCTCTCTCTTTCTCATCGTCTCTTTCCTTTTTTTATCTTCCCATCTGTTTGTGTGACTCACTGTTTATCAGGTCAATCCCCAGAATAACCTTGACAATCTAGGCCCCGGGCACTACCCATCTTGTTAGTATATTCTTTCTCTAACCTTCATGAATTATTTCATTTCTTCGCTTGACTCCAGGTTGCTTGCAATCATTTGATTAGGCGTACTATCACGGTTTGTAGGGTTTTGATTTCATAGTTATGAAAACCGTCGATATTATACCGCCTATCAAATGATGATATTGATATTATTCTTTAGTGTTTGCGAGTTTTCAATCATTTGCATAGGGCGTATATCACGGTGTAGGATTGATTTTCATACTATGAAATCAAACCTACACCGTGATAATACTGCCTATCAAATGATTGGCAAACTCGCAAACACGAAATAATAATATCAATACACATCATTTGATAGGCGTCTATATTCACGGTGTAGGGTTGATTTCATACTATGAAATCAATCCTACACCGTGATATATGCCTATATCAAATGACATGTAAAACTCGCAAACACGAAATAATAATATCAATACCATCAATTTGTATAGGCGTCTATATCACGGTGTAGGGTTGATTTTCATACTATGAAATCAATCCTACACCGTGATATACGCCTATCAATATGAATGAAAACTCCGCAACACATACGAGATAATAATATCAATAACCATCATTTGATAGGCGTATAATATCACAACGGTTGTAGGGTTGATTTTCCATACTAGGAAATCAACCCTACACCGTGCTATACGCCTATTCAAATGAATGAAAACTCGCAAACACGAACACAGATAATAATATCAATACCATCAATTTGATAGGCGTCTATATCCACGGTGTAGGGTTGAAAGTTTCATAATATGACAATCAACCCTACACCCGTAGATATATACGCCTATAAAAAATGATGATATCAATATACGATATATATATATATAGATACTATATATATATATATATATATATATATATATATATATATATATATATATACGTATATTTATTGTTCTCTATATGATATTTTGGAATAAATTTACTTTCCTTCTCTCTCTATCCTCCTCTTTCTCTCTTTCTCTTTCCTAGTCCTCCTATCGGGTTTGTGTGCCTTACTGACTGATTACTGTATGAGACTCCTCAAACCACTAGCCCTCACAGCCACACGGGCAGTACCTCCATGAAGGAATTTATTTCTCTACCTTCATTTATTCATGTATTTATCATTCATTTCTTCGGCGTGACTCCATGTTGCTTGCAATCATTTGTTAGGCGTATATCACGGGGTAGGGTTGCTTTCATAGTATGAAATCAACCCTACACCGAGGTATAGATCGCCTATCAAAAATGATGATTCTCAAGATACGGTATATAATATATATATAGATATTAATAGATATATATATATACGTATATTTATTGTTCTATATATGATATTTTGGATAAATGTACTTTCTCTCTCTCTCCTCTCTCGTCTCTCTTGCTCTCCTCTCCTCTCTCTCTCTCTCTCTCTCTCTCTCTCTCATCCTCCATACCTTTCTCTCTCATCCTTCCTTCTTCCCATATGTTGGTGTGACTCACTGTTTATCAGGTCCAATCCCCAGAATAACACTTGACAATTAGCCCCGGGCACTAACCATCTTGTAGTATAATTTCCTTTCTCTACCTTCATGTGATTAATTCATTTTCTGTTTCTTCGCTTGACTCAATGTTGCTTGCAATCATTTGATAGGCGTATATCACGGTTGTAGGGTTGATTTCATAAGTGATGGAAACCGTGATCTTATACGCCTAATCAAATTGATGATAATTGATATTATTATTTAGTGTTTGCGAGTTTTCAATCATTTGAGTAGGCGTATATCACGGTGGCAAGGATTGATTCATGGAGTATGAAATCAACCCTACACCTTGATATTATAACGCCAATAAAAAATGATGATCTCA